>JAJMHD010000057.1:0-29611 GCA_030582875.1 Australozyma picinguabensis
CGACGCTTCTGGAACTTGCATCTGTTTTCGAAGGCGCACGTTGTAGGTATGCTGGATCATCTAATGTGCCCTGCACAATGCGATTTCGGTTTTGCAACACAATTCGATAACGGCTTATGCACATCAGTATACGAAAATTTGGCCTACTGTTCAACATAAAGACCAAGCGTGCATATAGATAATCCTACATAGTTCGATCCCACTTCAACGTCTAGTCTTGATAACTAAACAACAGTTGATCTCATTACCTCATTGAAGAGGTCAGTCATCTCACGAACAGAAAGCGATTACCTCAAGTATCTTGGTTAGTCCAAAATCTCTTTTTTCTGGAGCTAGATACTAGCGCTACCTTGTATTTAAGTTGAGTGGGCTCTTATCTCCTGCAGGTAATGGCATCAAACTGCACATGCGGCGTCGAATATCTGTAGCTATAAAAGAGGGCGGAAAGAAACTAAAGTTATTTAGACTACAAAGCCGAAAGAACAAAGGTTTCGGTTTTCTACAGTCGAGAGCATTGCGCAAGTTTATGGTGGTTGGATGCTAAAAGTGCTATGATAACTATTTCCCCACCTGCACATCGAATTTGAGACCTGTGTTGGGATGTGGAGGCCTGCACTTAACGTTACAGGCAGGAGTGTTTCATCTTCACGAAGACACAATTCCTCAGTGCGCCTTATAAATAGTAGGTAGCCACCCTTTCGTTCTCAATTTTCTTCACACTTTTCATTATCTTCTGGCAAAACCTCACAGTTCTGCTTTTTCAATCATTTTTACAGTTTCTTGTATCAGAGCCTTTCTTTGAAACACTCCCAATGGATTCTCCTCAACCGGTTGAAGGATCTGGAGAGCCGAGAGCTTCGAAAATTCATTTTCGAAATGAGCAAGCTCAAACTCCTGATGCTCCGGAAGAAGCGCCACGAGTAAGTGCTGCACATCAAGTCCCTCAAGCACCAACTTCGACCACCCAGCAGATTGTTCGCCAATGTCTGAATGACTCTTCGGACTTGTCTCTCAGCTCCTCTATGAACTTGT
Organism: Australozyma picinguabensis; assembly: GCA_030582875.1. NCBI lineage: Eukaryota > Fungi > Ascomycota > Pichiomycetes > Serinales > Metschnikowiaceae > Australozyma > Australozyma picinguabensis. Next base: position 1,033 of record JAJMHD010000057.1, read on the forward strand.
ATCTCGCATACCCCTCGGCGGTGCCTCAGTCACCCACTCCGACCGCTCAGCAAGCTCCCCATCAATATTCACATGGTTCTTTGGAGGTGCCTCAAGCACCAACTCCGACCGCTCAGCAGATCGTTCCCCAATATCTGAATAATCATTTTGAGCTGTCTCGTGTATCCTCCTTGACCAGTGCGTCTTTGGGGCTGCCTCGTGCATCCTCTCCGACCACTCAGCAGATCGTTCCGCAATGTCTGAATGACTCTTCGGAAGTGCCTCAAGCACCAACTTCGACCGCTCAGCAGAGAGTTCGCCAATGTCTGAATGACTCTTCGGACATGTCTCTTAGCTCCTCTATGAACTTGTATCTCGCATACTCTCCGACGGTCCCTCAAGCACCCACCGCGACCGTTCAGCAGATCGTTCCCCAGTGTCTGAATAATCATCTTGAGCTGTCTCGTGTATCTTCTTTTACCAATTCGTCTTTGGGGCTGCCTTGGGCATCTTTCGGGCTGCCTCGTGTATCCTCTTTGACCACTCAGCAAGCGCCCTATCAATTTCCGCATGGTTCTTCGACGGCGCCTCAAACACCAACTTCAACCGCTCAGCAGATCGTTCGACAGTGCCTGGATGACTCCTCGGAGGTGTCTCGCGCATCCTCTCCTACCACTCAGCAAGCGCCCTATCAATTTCCGCATGGTTCTTCGACGGCGCCTCAAACACCAACTTCAACCGCTCAGCAGATCGTTCGACAGTGCCTGGATGACTCCTCGGAGGTGTCTCGCGCATCCTCTCCTACCACTCAGCAAGCGCCCTATCAATTTCCGCATGGTTCTTCGACGGCGCCTCAAACACCAACTTCAACCGCTCAGCAGATTGTTCGCCAGTGCATGGATGGTGCTCCAGAAGTTGATTTGAATTGCGCAGGTAGTGATCCGATAATGGTGGAACAATCCCGTTCAACTAATCCGGAGGTTGATCCACAAGAAGAACCAATGAAAACGAATTCTGAACCAATCACAGATGAAAACAAAGAGTATTTGAAATTGATCGTGGAGTTGCTAACAGAGAAAATCTCAAAGAAAAGTTCGAGTGTTTCACAAATGAAATACAATCCTACAGCACTTCATCGTGCTTTGACTGGAAACGCCGGTAAATTGTTTCTCCAATCAGAACGCGATGACAAGTTTAGAGACAAGATAAAAAATCTCATTAATATCTTGAATGGCAGCGTTAAGGAGAAGAAACTCAAAAGTTTTCTATCTGATAAAAATCAAGAATTGGCTGTAAAGTTGGTCAAAGAACTCATTGCAAGACCAGGCCAGGTTCCTACAGACGCCGTGGCTTTGACTCTTGTTGATGGATTGAAGACCCCTGAAGGACGAATATTTCTCACAGAATACACAAAGGTCTCGCAAAGCTTTACAAAGAGTGTTTGGGCCGACATGCTCCAGCTGGCGAGTGAATTTTTGTGCGCTTCGAGGTTCGAAATAGAGGAACGTTCGCTCAAAGCCTGGGATAATAATATGCTCTTGGTTCAGAAACTAGTGAAAATTTTTGCAACGGAACTCGGGTTTAAAGCATTTAATTTCCTACTTCATCACAAATGTAATAGCATCATAAGTCCATTCCTCAAAGCATTTCTCAAGTCTCAGAGGCAGTCAAATAAGGAATTAGCTACAGCACTTTCCCTGGATTTAAGATCTACACGTGCTATATTTGACGCATTATGGACTTTTAAAGGCTTGCTCTTCGTTCTTGCCTGCACTCATCGGAAATCTTTACCAAAGCCTTGGGGAAAACGTGTCCTTGGACCCCACGCTCCAAAATTAGAAATTCGGGTCCATGGTCTGAATATTCAAGAAAGTAATTGCCTCGAAACTGAGTATTGGTCATACAATCCTCTTATCGTCATGCGAACATCGCCTCTTTGTCCAGATTGGCAGGAGCAACTCTTTCGGGTAGCGTACAATGATATTGAAATCGAAAGATCCAGTCATGTCATTATGATAAAGAACAGACTCTCATGTCTTTCGATACGCCATGATTCTCAAGCTCGTGAGGTCCAAGCTGCACGTTTGTATGAAGTCATGTCAATCATCAAATCTCAATCGGATATTCTCAGAATAAAATATACCGAAATTCAACAGATCATCGAGAGAAAGGTCAGGGAGCTCGTCTCTTTGAAGAATAGCGAAATAAATACCTTCAAGCCCAAGGAAATCTTCGAATTTGTTATTGAAAAGGTAGAGGATTACACAAAGTTAGTCAACCAAAACATTGATTGTCTAGATAGAAAATTCGAGCCATTGGATAATCTTCAATCTCCGGAGGCGCAACAAGAACTCACTGAATTTAATACTAAGACAAAGTTGCATTTTGAAAGGTATTCATTGGTACTAAGCTATATCGCAAATGTTCTCGAAGGTGGACGTTACTATTTCCAACAGCCCAAAGGGCAGAAAGTCTTGATCCAATCCGCAATTTTAGCTTTAAAGTTTGCCATCTCTCCCGCGGACACTGCCAAAACTGCTCAAAAGAACATACTGGTTATTGAGGAAATTTTTAACTATACTGCGCAAAAAGTGGGTCTTTTGAATGTTCCGTGTGAACATCTCAGAGCTGAATTTCTCACGGTATGGCCCGATAAACTACTCGGAGAACCCTCTCCTCTTTCAGAAAGTATCAATGATGATGATATTGCTTGGCTGGGAACATTGAAATTTCTGCCTGATCATGTGAATATTCCATTTCTTACTTCAATTGACAGGTTCCTCCCACGGATGGCGTCAATCGACAAGTAAGCGGCCGATTTTGCCGCTACTTTGCCAAATATCTACTTTATAGCTGATTTGATAGTTGATTGACTACATATTTAAGAAATTGTTGGCGCAAGACTCCTATGCTTTGTAATCATTCTTACTTCAGACTGCCATGAGAAGGGTAATTGGTTTAGCCTTACATATGTATGTGGATAGCAACTCGCATGGCAAACTACCGGCTCTTCATGTTCGAGCCAATTGCTTGCTTCAAAGCGTCAAAAGGCGACTTATTGAATTCCAGGTTCGAAAGTACCTGAGTGAACCGAGTCTTTTCTGCCCTCATGAGTTTTTGATGCCCGCTCTGTTTCCTAGGATTTAATTCGTGATTATTGGGCCTGTCATCGGTTGCAACGTACTGCTTCTTTGTGCGATCTGATCTGCTGATAACGTTGACGGTTTCCTGCGGTAGACTAGAGAGTAAATCGTTCATTTTTGGTTTTAAGTGCTCCCTCTCCTTCCGTGCCCTTCTACGACGGGCAGACTTTGACACGTTGCCGGAAAGGTTGAATGTAACTTTTTGAAGTAACTTCTCGTTGAACGCTTTCGTTTTAACCTGCTGTTTCTCCTTCTTCGTCGACTTTGAGAGCTTCAAAAGTGGATTATCATGGTAGTCGGGCTCAGCAGCCAATTCCTGTTTGTGCGCGGCAATCTTGGCTGCTAGCGAAGGTTTTGCTGCTTTGGATCTGAGTCCAATTTTCTTCTTCAATGCCTGGTGTTAGTACATAGTGGATTCAGAAATCTAGAAACACATACCATGATGATTGAGCGATAATTCAAACGTTTTATGTATTTCTATAGGCACAGGACTCTATGTGATCTAATGCTTGTGTATCACTTCTCTAGATGACTTTAATGTGCAATGTGATGCGATTCGATGTGATGGATTTGATAGATGAGACGAGATGAGATGAGACGAGATGAGATGAGGTAAGATATATTGTTCGTAATTTGAGAAAGCAAAATAATTGAAAAAAAAAACAACACATTGATGGGTTCAAACACTTTAGATATTTGTAGAACTCATTCGTCCGACTGCGCGATTGTTTTACGTTTCTTTGAAAGTCAGTCTACTTGATTGAGGCAACCCAGGTACAGTGCACAAACGGAGTAGAGACCAGAAATGGTTTTTATCCAATTTGTAGATAAATATTCGGGGAATACTAAGGTACATTCTCAGAATCTCCTTTTATTGGCCTTCCATTACTAGTGTAGAGTTTCTCATCCAACAGATTTTCAAGTCCGACCAAGAGTCTAACCGCTACACAAAGCAATCGCTCCGGATGTAGCACAGATAAGCCATTTTTTTTTTACAAATTATAATTTTATGAGGCATTGTGCTGAATTTCACTTCTACGAACTACCAGATATGCTTCTCCTGTACTTTGTGAGATGAGCCGGTAACACACCTAATTAATCCGTGGTTTCACACCAAATCCGTGCTGTTACTTTTGTGGTAACGATTCTGACCCTGATCCTCCGTCATTGTGTTTCCTTGGTCTGAAAAAATCTTGATATTATACTCAAAGAAGGAGGAGCCCGAATTTGACTACTTTCCTGGGCTGTTGGACAAAATACTTCAATAGACCTCATTTGCTTTTTCCCGAAAAGGTAAGACGATACCATTTCAACTCAGTCTATCTTCAGGTTTTTTTGTCACGTCCCAGGCTCTTCTTGATTGGAATTAGGGCCATTGTATCCCTTGACACGCCCTCTTTGGTGCCAATAAAACATGAGCTCGCTGCCACTAACCAGGCCGCAGAGTGGTGCTTTGAGCGCATCAACAAGTAGACCGGTCAGTTCTATTGCCAGCCCTATCCTACGAAAGGTTCCAGATGGTCTGCAGCCTTTAGATCTCTCTGGTGGACCCGAAGACAGCTCTGGAAGCCATAAAATCTCCGCTTATGCACGACTTGATTTTGATAATTACACATTCTTCGTCCAAACTCTACAGGTTGTTTTAGGTAGAAAGGCCAATGATGAACTTCTACCGTCAGCTCATCATTCAGTCGACGTGCACTTAAGTTCGAAGAAAGCGATATCACGACGCCATGCCAAAATTTTCTACAATTTCGGCACTCAGAGATTCGAGATTTCCGTATTGGGCCGCAATGGTGCTTTTGTAGACGATCTGTTTATCGAGAAGGGCATTACGGTGCATTTAGTAGACGGTACCAGGATCCAGATTGGCGATATTCCATTCACATTTGTTCTACCATCTATTGAACCCACAGATTCTGAAGACAAACGACCTTCGTCGACAAAATTTTTCAATCCTACAGAAGCTCTAAATCTTCGCACAAATTTGTACCTGTCCTCCCACCTGCCTCCATCAAACAAAAAGAAACTGATTGCATTTTCTGTCAGCCCGAAAGTTGAATCAAAGGACAAATCAAAAAGCTTGACTGGCCGCCGAAGCTCCAAGGCAGATATTGTGCGAAGACTCTCAGTCGCACGTCAGAAGTCATTAGCTTCATCATCAAATGATGAAATATCCGCCCTTCTCAAGGAGTTAGAAGCTTTCCGCGACGAGGACATAGTAGAAGATGCAATTTTTGATCCAGATCTAGTTGCTGATGGGTCAAGAAACCCTCTGAGTGCTAGTGACTTAACTTATCAGCAGATTCAAAAACAAGAGGACGAGATAGACCGTTTAGTGAAACAACACAATCTTACGCAAGGAGTTGATCTAGATAGCGACTCAAGCTTTTCCAAAAACGCGGACCTCGATGTTTTGGATCAAGAAGTTGCATCGTTGGCACCGTTGATCGATGCACAACAATCGCAGAATCAGACTTTGATGCAAAAAGACATAGATAACAAATTCCAAACCCTCCCTCCAGTATATTCTGTTGCAAAATCAGGTTTTGGGGAAGCTTTACGCTCTGGTCCGCTCATGGGCAAACCAGTTGGTCCGCGGATGGGAAAACCCGCGCCAATACCTCCGCCCGTATATGGTAGGCCGGCGATTGCCCATATGGGCAGCGCCACTGCTACTGCTCAAATGTCTAGCTATGGCCTGCCTGCCCCATCGTATGGCTCTTATGGTGGATACAATTCGATGATGAGACCGCCCCCACCCAAATTAGAAGTCGCAGTTGATACAATTACTTCAGTTCCCATAAGGCGCCCCATCGTTCCATTCAAAGCTATCACCATAGAAGTGAGTGATTTCGAAAAGGCGCCCATTTGCGTGTTTAAAACTACAGATATAATATCCAGCACGCCAAAAATACCTCGAAGGAGGAAGGATATTGTGTATCGAAGACCAGCCAAGGTACAAAATTACAAGGAGATTCCCGATCAATTCAAAACAAAACCTGCTCTATCCGTTCTGGCAATGGTATCAGTTGTTTTGAGAAACAAACCAAATTCTTCGAACGGCCAAAGTTTTAATGATATACTCGATAACATCCGCGAGCTATTTCCATACTACAAGTATTGTCCCGATGGCTGGCAGTTCGCAGTGTCTCATGGAATTAAGTTTAACCCAATGTTTGTTTCTCTTCTGAGGAACGGCCCAGACTCTGAGTGGATCTGGGCTCTCGATGAGAAGTACATTGAAGAACGTGAATCACGTCGTAAAAAGCTGCAAGAATTGGCAGTGGCAAAGGCTAAAGAGTCTGCTTTGCGCGCTGTTGAGTATCGTCAAAGGCAAAATTTTTCACCTTACTCGAGTATGGGTCGACCGGGAATTCCTACGGCAGCTGGCCAAATGTCGCAGACCACAGCGCCTGGTTTCCAAGGTCAGAGACCTGGAGAATATGCGCATGCCTCAGATACTGGAAAGGGAGGTCCGCATTCCTACGTTACGTCACCTACACTGATGTTGAAGCCAGTTCAAGACATGGGCTATCAGAAGCTGGAAAAATCCGAGGGCAGCATTAAAGATCAGCTCGCGGCAAATCGGGCTCGAGTATCTCCTGCTGTGCCGGTTGCGCAGGTCTCAAAGGTTACACATGCTACCCCTGCCAAAGCTACATTGGGTGCTTCCTTGCCTACGATGAACCAAGACACCAAAAAGTCATTGACATACCTTCAAAAAGAGCTCTTCACACTTTACAAGGCCCGTGAATTGTCCTACAACACTGCCATCACAACTGAGATCATTACCAAGGCTCTCGCCACTACCATTGCCCAAGTCAACATTATTGGAGCCAAAGCTGGTTGCGGAGATAATGCTCTAAGTTTCCTTGTGGACAAGGCACCCCAGCAGGTCAGCAAAATCCTTGATATTGCTCTCACGAAGTCAATCAAAGAGTACCAGGCCACTGCCCTGACGCAAGCCTCTCGCGCGGCATCTCCTGCGGTTAGCTCGCCAGATACATCCCGAAATACCAAAGAAGATGCAAAGATGAGTTCTGGCCCTAGTTTGGGGAAGCCTCTAGGTGTTGGTGGTGGGCTAGGAAGACCATCTTTTGGTGGACCCAAGGATTTTGTTGCTCAGAAAAGTGGAGGCATTAGGCCACCCCAATTTTATTCAAACAAACCCTTGGCGCCGGAAAAAAGACTGAGTGAATCTGAGCAAAGCAACGTGGCGAAGGCAATAAAGCTCGAGGAATAATAGAGCTGAACTGTGAGTCGTCTAAATAATGGAAAATGAAAACACAGGGATATAAAGAGGAATACATTATCGTGAATTGAACTTTGAAGCGTCTCAAAAGTACCTAGTAGCGAATATAATTTTAGATACTCACCTTCATACTTCAACATAGTTTATAAGAACATGCCAATTCTTAAATTCTTTGTTTTGTTACCATATCTCCTCGCTTTCTATGTATTAGTTCAATCCCTTAATTTTGGTGATTATAAGTTCCACAATTCTATGGTCTTTATAGTATTTGCAGGAACCAAACTTGCCTAGCTAATAGTTCAGTGACTCAAACCTTAGATATTATACACTGAACAATTATCTCGAAAAGTAGTTGTGCCTACATGACTTTTTTCCTCTGATTTTTGAGAACACAGCCAAAACACATAAAATAATAGACGGCAACTGTTAAGGGACTACGTAAAAGGGAAATTTGTTAAAGCTAAGAACGAAAATGAGTTTCTGCCTGAAATGCCATCATTTTAATTCGAAATTTTTAGATTCTTTTTTGATAATTCCTGCACTCAAGATGGTGGCGGTCCGAACTGTCACCACAACTACCACTTACAGAAGTGTACCGATTTATTCTTCGATAAACCCAATTGATCGAACACCTTTTGATATAGCACACTGTGATCATTTCAATTCTACTTGACGATATTATAGCGATTAAACTGCGAAAGAACGATCAAGGTCCTCAAAATGAACACAATCGCCTCTCAATTCACACAAAGTGCCAGCTCTCGTCTTCAAAGTGAATATGCAGATGCACAACGTGATTTTTCGAACGCTCCCCAATTAAACTTAGCGCCTACCATCGAATTGCCGCCGATTTCTCAGCCCACTGAGTTCTTGAGAGCCCACACTGATGATGCTTCGAATCCAGACTGTAAGATTAAGATTGCACACGGTACGACTACCTTGGCATTCCGTTTCCAAGGCGGGATTGTTGTCGCTGTCGATTCCAGAGCTACGGCCGGCAATTGGATTGCCTCGCAGACAGTCAATAAAGTCATCAGAATCAACCCATTTCTTTTGGGAACCATGGCTGGAGGCGCCGCTGATTGTCAGTATTGGGAGACTTGGTTGGGAACACAGTGTAGATTGCATGAGTTGCGTGAAAAGGAGCGTATTTCTGTTGCAGCAGCTTCCAAGATCCTAGGTAACTTGGTATACCAATACAAGGGTATGGGCTTGTCAATGGGTACAATGGTGTGTGGTTACACTAAAAAGGAGGGCCCAGCAATCTATTATGTGGATTCTGATGGTACTCGTATGAAGGGTGACTTATTCTGTGTTGGCTCGGGTCAGACGTTTGCCTATGGTGTCTTAGACTCTGAGTATAAGTGGGACCTCTCTGTTGAGGAAGCTTTGTATTTGGGTAAGAGATCCATTTTGGCCGCTACTCATAGAGATGCATACTCTGGTGGTTCAATCAATTTGTACCATGTCACAGAGAACGGTTGGATCTATCATGGAAACCACAACGTTGGCGACATTTTCTATGACATCAAGGAGAAGGAGCAGTCATTTAACAATGTTGACGCCTAGGTTCAATGGTTTGGGAGCTGACGCAGGACCGCAGCACCGTCCACATTAAGAGATAGTGCAAGTCCGATGGGTGGTACACAATCCTCTTAGCATCAAGGTCTGTAGATACACATTTGCAATAATGTAAAATTTTGCTACGTTAGAATGTATAGCAGAAAATGAAGTACATGGGTAATGAGCTCAGCTGATGGGTTCGAAAATGAGCATTCACAATTAGATACCTTGAAGAAATTAAGCAAATTGGTCTCATTCTGAAGATAGTCTGTATGTACATTGGAGCTCAGAGCTTGGATGTTACGGCAAGATACATGTCATATCTCAGACACCAAAAGGTTCCTATTAGTTTATTTACACATGTAAACTCAAACTACAGGTTTACTTCAAATATTGTCCTGCCAGCTCTTGATTTGCTACTTCAGTTTGTATGTGATTAGTTGTCTGGTCACGTCAAAATCCTTACGTAAAGACATTCATAGTTCATTTCTTGATTGGCACTGTTACTTTCTTCCAGAATTAAGTTGCGAATCCTGATATATCTATCAGAAGATTCATCGAAAGAGGAAGCAAGCTTGGTTCTAAGTTGACGGAATTTGAGAATTCATTTCTTTTAATCCCGACTTTTGGATTGTAACTAAACCGTCGAACTACTGGTGGTCAAAATTGGATTTCTTCTCATTGTACTGACATCTGACCCGAGTTTTAGCAGCATTGCTCATTCTTCTGATTTGAAATCTTCCTCGAGTAAGTAATAGGGATGCTATAGTTTTTGAGAGTTTGATGTCTTTGGTCGCATATGACACCAAAAGTAGTACCTAAGACTAAGACAGTCAAAATTCAAACTAATTCTTCTCGCCTGTGTCAAAGACAAAAGAGTTCAAGCTTTACCCAACTCGAGTCATTTCGAGCTCAATCGGTAGCTAATGAGATGTTAACGGAATTGTTGGTTTGGAACGACTTCAACATCGTGCAAAATATGGGATAACACTGGAGAGCTAAAAAATCAAAGCAAAATATGTCGAGTTTTCTTCCTAAGCAATTTGGAAATTGACATGTCGACGCATGTATACCATCTAGCTCGTACACCCCATAATGTCACCTTTACATCTAATACGAGAACAAATTGTCAAATAATCATATAAATGAATTGAGGGATATCTCAAGTATAATCAAGGCAGAGCATTTTGTACTGCTCTCAAACGATATTCTACTCTCCTTTCCCACCTAATAAGGCCTCCCGTGGTCTCTCATTTGCAGCTACACCCAAATACCCTGTCAAAACGCTACCCCATCTGAATCTATCCAGCCCCGAAAATAATAAAAATGAAAAATGTTCGTAAATACCGGAAAGGGTCAATGTTGATGTTCAAGGGATTCAATATGGTACCGTAGGATAGGGCTCGGGCCCTAATCATTTCAACCTGCAGATGGACCACCATAACGTGTCCCGCACAATCGCATCCCACACTGCGGAAGTGAAAAAAAAAACTACTCAAATCTCAAACTCTATACAACAACATAATGTCCGCTCAAAACCCTATGCGCGAGTTGCGTATCGAGAAGTTGGTCTTGAACATCTGTGTCGGTGAGTCCGGTGACAGATTGACCCGTGCCTCCAAGGTCTTGGAGCAATTGTCTGGTCAAACCCCAGTTCAATCCAAGGCTAGATACACCGTCAGAACTTTTGGTATCAGAAGAAACGAGAAGATCGCTGTCCACGTCACCATCAGAGGTCCAAAGGCCGAGGAGATCTTGGAGAGAGGTTTGAGAGTCAAGGAGTTCCAATTGAAGAGAAGAAACTTTTCTGCCACTGGTAACTTCGGTTTCGGTATTGACGAGCACATTGACTTGGGTATCAAGTATGACCCAGGTATCGGTATCTACGGTATGGACTTCTACGTTGTCATGGGTAGACACGGTGCTAGAGTTGCCAGAAGAAAGAGAGCCAGAGGTGTTGTTGGTAACTCCCACAGAACCAACCAGGATGAGTCCATCACTTGGTTCAAGCAAAAGTACGATGCTGATGTTTTGGAGAAGTAAGTGTAACGGAGACGTTGTCTATGTAGGAATATACAACTACGGAAAGAGAATCTGGAAATGTAGGACGTATGAAGGATAGTTTTTGTTTGGGCTTATCGAGTACCTGGCTTGCATTGACGGATTATTTTACATGAAGAGAATGGCTAGTGTCGCTTCTGTGATCCGTCCAACTGATGCTACGCTCATAGGATATGATCTCGCGATTTTACCGAATGAAAAACGTTTGTGCCTTGAATCTATGGGGACCTACATCCCAGTTCGCATATCTTTTCATTCCAACTTCAATTATCTTATGATCTTCCCGATCGTCTGGGCTGTAAACCTTTTTGACGATTTGAGTCTGTTCATTCCATTTGTCCCTGATTATCCTAGAGCACATACAATTTCGAAATCGACAATTCTCCATTGTTCAGGAAAGAATATAGGTGTATCGGAAATTACCCTCTGTCAATCCTTATTTTCTACATTCGAACAATCAATTTGATGTGATTCATACTCATTAAGCAGACAGAATCAGAGAAGCATCGGACGTCAATATCACAAACAGGAAATGTAATGCAAATGAAGATTGATCTGCGAAAATAACTACCTTGGAGAAATTTTCTAGTGTTCACTGACTTGACAAATTTGTATCCCCAATTCTCTATAACTTAACTCTGTCACATTAAGACAGCTACACTCGAGCGCATCATTCCATAACTTTTTAGTTAATATGGATTATTTGAATGAAGCCAATCTACAATGCTTTTTCTTCAATTTGTCCTAATGAAATTTTATCACGCACATTCAAATACCTATTCTGACTAATTCACGACCCCACAACAACCTGTAGATAGCCGCCCTCCCCAGACTCATCTCAGAATTAGTATACCACTTCTTTTTCCACCTTCTTCATTCCAATGGTGGTAAATGATCTGGCATTTGCAGACTACCTTCCCTGTATGTGATTTTTTGTCCCCCCAATCTCTTTCCTCTGCATCAACTAACTATCCAGATTTAGACGATGTATTCTCTCCAATTGATCTAGAAGCGGTCAACGATCAAGTCCAACAGGAACTTCGGCAAGCACAAGATGCTTCCGTGCATCCGCGTGCCTTAGAGCTTGTTCCATTATCCACAGACTTGCCGCAGCCTCTTTTATTGGCCGATGTAATGAGATTGGAAGCGCAGATGCAAGAACGGGACTCCGCTAGTATGGCTCCTGACCATGTCTATTCGCTGGCGATTGACATGGATAGATACGTTGAATTCGGTATTGATGGACGCGAGTCACAGCGCATGTATACAGCTTTGTCGTACAGTGTCTTGCGTGAAAGAAACGCCCGAATGATGGGAAACAACATAGCGTTGGTTATAGAACGGGAGCGGGCGGCCCGTGACGTCACAGAAGAGCTAAATCGGGCGTACGTAGATGGATCGCTGCGGAAGCGGGCTCAAATCGATGAAGTGGCAGTGGAACGACTGCGAAAACAGGCGCAGTTCCAGCCTGTGGCGGGCTACTTGGAGCAGCGGTGGCAGGCAGGTCTTCACAATTTGGTTGATCTGGGAATTTCAAGCTTGGATGCTTTGGCTGAGTAAGTGTTCCGGGGCGAATATGTTCTAAATATTTCGAGCTTGGTATTTTTCATCAATTTCCAAACTTGCATTATTTGGAAGCTGCCATCGTGATTGCTGTTCTCGTTGGACCATAGGTTGCTGATTTCTGACACCGGTGACCACCGCTCTCTTACTTTTTAATTTCGTGTCTTACAGCCAATGCTCCCAGTCGCGGCCTATTCAGTCTTTTTAGTTTGGATAATTGAATATTCTCCCGACTTTGCCTCTTGTAGTTAGAATATTGGAATCTGTTTTTCTACAATGTGCTCAACTTCCCAAAATGATATTCAGAATCTGAGGAAAAAGCCTTCCTATTGTATAAATTATGTACCCTATACCCATCGCTCTGTAATGCAAACAATCCAATATTGTTTATCTACGATTTGATCTGTCGAAGTCTTTGATCAGCACGCAGACTTCCCACGTTTAAGATTCGCGGGCATCCTTCCCTGTGTTTCTCCTCTAAGACACATTCCAGGCAATAATACGCCGCCGCCGCCAGATCTAGATTGTCGCCCAAATGGGTGCTGCATAATATACATCGATGTGCCAAATGACCGAATGAGCATGAATCGCAAACTCGTACTTTTCTTGTAGGTTTCACCATCAGATCACAGATGGGACATTTTCCATCGCACAGCAGGCACAAAAGACCGACTTTGGTGCCCAGCTGCTTCATGCATTGCACAAGATCATATTGATGCCGCGACATTTACAAAAGCTTTGAGTTATCTTTGTTAAACCGCAAGAGTATGTGAAGTGATAAAGATCTAGAACTCTCTCAACTAACCTAATCCTGATTCAAATTATAGTAATTGCTTTTTTGGATTTGAGCTTTACACCGGAAGCTCTTGTCTCTTATATACTCCAAAGCTTGAGTTTTAGTGTTTTACTTTGTAGTTGTACCGAGGAAATGCGGAGACCCTACTGTAAATAAGAAACTCTCACAAAAATAGGTACATTGGTGAAAAGAATCAGGAAATTAAATTTGCGACTTTCTCTGGATATTCGAGATCCAAACTCCGTATTTTTGGCGCTGCTGCGTGCCATTTTTATCGCTCATCTCATCGTAATAAGGAGCATTCATCTTCCGAATCGAGATCGGCTCCAAAGGCGAGCCAATTGCATATTCAAAACATGGAATGCCCCATTTGTCTCGATCCTCTTGCTCTGCACTCGGTAGTCGGACGGGTACATCATTGCAACCATGTATACCACGAAAAATGCATAGTTGCATGGTCTGGAAGATCCAATCTTTGTCCAACATGCCGCAAACTATTTAATGGGATTGATATTTTTGCCCAGAACCTTCCTCATGTGATAATTTCAACTGTTGCGGTGCAGAATCGCTTGAACGAAAACGACGCAATCGACAATATTCCCCTGGAGTACATCATCACTCCAGTCGCATACCAGGAACAGATGCGGCAATTGTCCGAGCGGGAACACGAGAGGTTGGAAAATTCTTCTTCGGGTGTTTGTCTCATTTGTTCCAGTGCCCAGTATAGCCGGGTGTCGATGAAAATGGCGGTATGCATCGGGTGCGATGCCAACTTCCATCATAATTGTTTGGGTCGAACGGATGAGTCCAATTGGTTTTGTCCCGTGTGTGACTGTTATCAGGAGTTTCCCTTTTGTGCTAGAGATGGCTCTGGTTCCATCCATGAATCTGTGGTGCCACCAAGGCCCAGCCAATCTTCTATCTCCTTCCTAGATAATTTGGATGATTTTGAAGAACTGGCACCGCTTGTGCGCGGTTCGAATGTTATCAATGGGGGCGTATTACTTAGACGGGAGGAGCGTGCTCGGCGAAACTTAACGCCAGATGAGGCCAAGTCCTGGGACTTGTTCGAGCAGGCTCGAACTGGCGGCAAAACTGAACTGTTGCCCGAATCTTTGAACACTGAGCAGTTTCCACGGCGAAAGAGACGACCGAAAATTACATCTTTGAGCCCCAACAGCAATGTGAAAGCTCCGATCCTGGTTAACCCCAAAGGCTCTACCAGCAGAATTACTTCTCTAATGAGCCAAATAAAGTCTAAAGCCAATGGCGTGGGAGCCAACACTCCAGATTCGCCGATTATTGTTGTGGATCTGGGGGACCAGAGAGCCAAAGATCCTACTCTTGACCCTACAACTGGACTTTCGCTCGGACAAAAGCGTAGAGTCCAAAAGCATGTGCGAAAAGCACTTCTACGATACTACAATGGCGAAGAATCCAAAAATCACTGGATTAAAACAGAATTGCAGTATATCGAGATTAACAAAGTGATTTCCAGAGGCGTCTACCAAGAAATCATGGCCCAGTTCAACTCCGATGAATTGCTTCAAAACTTTTTCTCTCACCATGACCAGCAACTTGAAGGTATGGTTCTTGAGCGAGTCGGCAAGTGGCACCAGAACAAAATGAACGAGTAGCTACACTTCAATGAAATCACAAGAGTCACTCGGTTTCTTCTCTTTGGAGCTATTTTCTCCGTGGGCCCTTAGGCTTGGAAAACTTCAACTGAGTTGTGGGCTCCAGATTTTGTTTCTCTACGAACTGGAATTGCGAGAGCTCTAATTCGTCAAGATCGCCTACCTCGATCACCTGGTCTAATTGATTTGCTGAAAAATAGTCGCTTTTCAAGTGGCTGAGCAAGCCCTGCTTGTTGGCCGCATAAAGCATCCGCGCTTTGACTTTACAGCCAGAAGCACACGAATAAATGAAAGCTATATGGGACTGAGTGTAGCCATACAATAGGTATACAGGTACCGGATCCAGCGGCACAAGCTTCGAAGCGGCAGTAATCAAATCATTTACCGAAACTCCGCTTTCTTCAGCGTGCAAACAAAGCACCTCCTTTTCTGTGTCGATGGACATCACTACAAGTTTATGTCTCAAGTCCAGTTTGAGAACTGCGTCCAACGCCGAATCAATCCTGAAGAATAGAGCTGTTGATGACACTGTGGACATTGAAGGCAACTGATTGCCCAGGCCGCTCATTGACAAGCTCAGTAAGCTGTCGAGCACCTGGAGACTCTTTTCCTTGTCTGTCAAGGAAACCTCGGCTTCTGGCATGCGTAGTGCGGCAGAAAAGGCAGCATATTCCCATTCCGCAAGTTCAGTGAAGCTCAAGATATTTTTGTTTGCGATTGCCGAGCCCAATTGCTGGAGGAACGTATTTTTTGTTGATGCGAAAAGCATCTTTTGGCGGACTGGGGCATCGTCTGGCACGAAACTCACAAAAACTCGTTCACCGGAGCTCAGATGATCAACAATCACATATCTTGGCTCTGGATATATCGCTTTCAAGTGCGACTGAAGCAGTTCGAGTATGGATTCTGAATCTGCAACTTTAGGTGGTAAAAAGTCGTCATCGTGGACCAATTGCGTTGCATCGGACGAAAGAGTCACTACGATCGCTGATGTTTTATTCAAATTGAAAGCGTCCACCACTTCTGGCGATGCAGTGATGCCTGATCGGGAAGACATTTTGTTTGTGTGTAAATTCACAATAAGCTAGTATGGAGGACAATATCTAACCTGGGGAACTCAGATAGGAAATTTTGCAGAAAAATGAAAGGTTCATCGGGGGGAGAGTGGTTTTGTATCTACTTTGGCAAATTGTTTTTGTGATAAATGATTTATTTGGTATATGCGTAGTGGTTTCAACGGAATTGAACCCTTAAAGCAGTAAGTTGGTAAAGAGGTTTGGGAAGGTAGAGAGACCGCATGGTAAATCAAATGGTAGTTTCAGTTTCTTGTCATCTTTTTGTTCCAACCAAGACTTTTGAATTCAAAACTCCAGTTTGCCCCCGAAATCAAGAGTCGCTCCATGACTTAACTGAATTAGAACAAGGAGCAATTTTGAAGCCGACTATTCTGTAAAGAAAACTTGGTTGTAGTTTTTGTGAAAATTCTCCATACCGTTGTCTTTGCTTCCCCCACATCTCATCTCTTATCTCATCTGGACATCAGTAGATAGTGGAATACAATCGTATTTGCGTATTTGGAACATCTGTTTGATTGGCTTTGGGTTTCTTGAAATACTAACTCGAGAATCACCGCTTAAAGTGATTGATTTCATCTCAGAAAAGCTGACGCTACTCTAAAGCTCATATCCTGCCGAATCATTGCACGACAGGATTCAGGTTAGAAGATTCGAGAGAGTAAGCCCGACTAGCTAATAGATTTTAACGTTCAACTACCTTGAAATTTCATCCTTTTGATGGTGCCTAAGATGTTGTATCGCAGGCTAGCTACAAGAACCCAATTAAGACGACTTTCTATGTCTCCACGTTGCGCAAATCTCTTTGGTGGCACGCCGGACTTTAAGGCTGATACTCCTCAACTGCAGACGGCCTCAAGTCCGGCCGATTTATTAAAGAAGAATGATGTTCTCATGTATCTGCAGAAGCCAATCAATTACATCGAGTCAATCAAGCAAAATGGATTCCATCTCTCTAACGATATTCTAATCACATCTCCAAATGATAACGGAGAGGAAATTGGCACACTTTTGCTCGAGGGAGAAAGTTTCGAGGTGAATCTTTCTCATGGCGGTTATAAAATTATAAATGGATTCCAGGTCGACTTCAATTCAAAACTGGTTCTAGCAATCTTCGAAAAGGTCCATCCTAAACCCGAGATTTTAGTTGTGGGACTTGGAAAGAAGTCGCGAGTGCTTCTGGAGGCCAATCGTCGCTACTTCTCGGACCTCGGGATCCAAATAGAAGTTGGTGACTCTCGAAATGCTGCTCGTCTTTTCGATGTGTTGGCAACTGAACGTCCAGGTGTTATTGGTGCCTTACTCCTTCCGCCAAATGCTTAGGTGTTGCTGCTGTACATATTCTTTCCCAAATCCAAATGCATTTGTATTGATTTTGGCATATAAAAATAAACATTGATATTCTACTTCTTCTGCTTGCGCCCCCTTCTACCCTTCACTGTCCGCGAGATCTGCGTTGGCGATGTATTGTACGCTCCTCCATTCGAGACATTCACCTGCTGGTACTGCTCCATCTGCTGATAGAGATATGTCATCTGCTCTTTGTTTGGGGGCAGAGATTGGTTTTCCGGGCCATATTGCTGCATGGGAACGTTCCGATTGTGTTGCTGTGGTGTGCTCATCTGAAACGAGCCCCCAAGTGGTTTGACTTGGGTGCTTTGCATCCCTGGATGCGCATTTTGAAGATCTGGATGAATCATAGACATCTGATGCAGTTGCTGCTGAAGCTGTTGTTGTTGAAGATGTTGTTGCTGCATCTGCGGTTGTCCAATACATTGTTGAGATAGTTCAACGCTGCCACTAGATTCCATGAACTGATGCCTATTGCGGAGGGCGTTCTGGGCAGCTTGTTGTAAAGTTAGTGTCTTCGGTGGTGGCATGAATGGCTTTTGCTGGCCTTGTTGGAGGGTTTGGTCTTGTTCGCTCGTGTGTATGAAATTACCTGAATTTTGACACGTCCCTGGAGAAAACTTATCAAACAGCAAATCGTGTAAATACTTGCCATTTGGTGTCGATATGAGACCGCCCTGCATTAGCTCAAAAGAACTGTGGTCCGAAGCTGTTAGGTTTGATGCTGTCGTGTTCAACGTGGAGTTGGTCATCATGCTGAACTCACGAGAAGTGTTCATAGAAGTATTGAAGTTGTGAGCTTGGGAAGAGGAATAAGTATTCGCAGACAAGCCACCACTTTGATGCGGTTTTGGCGAAAAGTCTCCCCTAGTCGAAGAAGCCGGCGCTGGGTCCTCCTTGCCTCTTTTCTTTTGTTTCCTATCCAATTTCGGATCGAACTTTTCTTTCAGTGAGCTCCCACTATTGCCACCTTTCTTTTTCTTGTTGTTCATTAGAGTGTGAACATCGGTAAATACAATTTGGAACCTATTCATACCGCTTGCTTGCTTCCGTTGTGATTTTTTACCAGCATTTTGGCTCGATTTAGAATCCGAGAATGGAGCAGGAACTGACTTTCTTTCTGAGAAAATACCCATCACAGGCTCTGCCTTGTCAATCTTGATCTCCTTCTTGGGGGTCGGGCTTGGAGGAGCCAGAATCTTCCCTTTTCCTGGTGATTTTGTAACACTTGACATAATTACAGTGGAAGGAGACGAAACAGGATGAGCTGGAGTTTGAATCTTGCTGCTTTTCGAAATAGATCCCATTCGAAAAGGGGTTTTATTCATGGCGTTAGCTGTAATCTCACGCATGGCAGCTCTGGTGCTCGACTCTTGTTCGAAATCTCCAGAATCTTGTTGTTCGGCGTCTTGAATGCTTTGCTCCATTTTCTTGAAAGGTTGTCTGGCTGGGGTATCTAGAAGAGTAATGGATC
Source organism: Australozyma picinguabensis (assembly GCA_030582875.1). NCBI lineage: Eukaryota > Fungi > Ascomycota > Pichiomycetes > Serinales > Metschnikowiaceae > Australozyma > Australozyma picinguabensis. The sequence continues at coordinate 19,927 of JAJMHD010000057.1, forward strand.
TCTTCAGAGAGAGCTCCGACAAGAGTTGATTGTCGTTCTTACCATTGCGGTTATCCGAGACTATGGTAAATTTACTTGGTGTTATTGCCCCGACTTTATGTGGCGTTTGTCTAATAGGAGAGTCCATGAAAAAGTCGGCTAGGTGGAGTGATTTATCACATAGAGGAGTGAAATTGACGTTTTGTTGGGCCGAACTAGGACCACCTGGCTGATTATTCAAATTGACATTATGTGCCAAGAAGGGTGTGAGGTTTAAGCTGCCACAGTCGAAGTCCAGCGGAAGGAGATTGTGATTCTGTTTGTAAAGATTGCCAAACATTTTCGAGCTAGGTGTAGATACATGTGAGAGAATTCCTTCTGGTTGAGAAGTGCGTGATAAAAACGGAGTCCAGCCAGATGCCCCCATAAATGATGTACCAATGCTATTCCCGCCACTGTTTCCAACAATATTGTTGGAAATAGATGAAGTTGATATCATATTCACCGCTTGAGTCTGTTTTTCCGACAGCAAAAGACGAGTTTTGGGTAATAAGTTATTTGGCGTAGATGCGGTTTTGGTTTTGGAGGCATCATTTTGGTCTGAGTAGGAGCAGATCAATGGGTCGATAACATTACGGGCCGGTGACGACATTATTATGTTCATACAAATGAATTGTGGGAATTTGAGGAGGGAAGTCGAAGTAAACAAAAGTCTTTGGTTGAAAACGAGCGTGTGCTGAGGTACAATCCTACCCTATGAGGAATCTAGCGAAGGAGGTGGAAACCGGCTATGGTAGGCGTGAAGGAAAGAAAGACACTAATTAAAATAATTCTTTGGCGTTGTGAACCGTTGCTGTACCTAAATGTGCCTAATATTCACGGTTTGCAAGGATATATGGTGTGTGTTTTTGTCTGTTTCGATGGCCAAAACAAAACTAGCAAAAACTGTTCAAATTATCACTAAAACTCTCGTCAAAATGCTTCAATATATGATTTGAGGATGGATAAGTTGTCCGGAGCAATTTTACTCGTATAATTCCAATTGGTTCACGTAGAAATGAGTCGATGTGGTTTGATAATCAAAGAACAAATAATGACAATTTCGCGACTGCGCTTGAACCAATCAATAAAAGTTGTTTTTGATTAGTTTAGAGAGCAAAATTCGATCTGCTTAGCTCCAGTTTGCCGGATGTAGAGGAGGATAGTAGATTGTTATTGTAAGAAAGTGTTGTTTGTAAGGAGAGCGTGTATATGAAGAGAGGGTTGGGGTAAATCGATTCAAGCGGAATAAAACTGGCAGCAAAGGAGCAAAAAAAAAGGTGATGTTCTCAGATTTTTTCTAATCAAAAGAAGGAATTTAGTTTTTTTTTTAAAGGGGCGGGCTTTATGAGAAATCTCTTGTTTTGTTTGACGATATGCATGGCGTTTAAATGCAGAATTTGATTGTAATTGGGTTTGGTCGAAATTCGGCTGCAAAAAAACGTTATTTATAGAATGCAATATTCTAGCAGTAAATTTGTTCTTGTATTAAACTTACCTCGCTTTAGTGTTACTTTGGCAACTCATTTGTGATGTGGGTCAGTTTTTGCCCGGACTACTACACCACCTGAAGATAGCCACTTTATCTGCAGAAATGAATATGCAATGGCGCCTAGTTTTTGTGCCCAAAGTGAATTTATCAAGAAAAGTGAATTTTACTGACACGAAACAGTAGGAATCCTCGTTAATCAATTTGGTTAGACGAGATATAGAATGGATTGTCGATGTACAAAAAAAAATTAGAATTCTCTGATGAGTGCCGTGTATTATCAAATTTCCAAGAAGATAGAATGATACATTAAACTGACATGTTCAACACAGTGTTCATATGGTTTGACAGTCCAATTTGGTGCAGTATAGATGGGAAACAAAACATGTTTTGTCATGACAGTATCAGAGCCTTCTTCTTCAAACCATAATACTATAATACAATCTGTATGACACGTCCTACGTGCAAAATCACTTCCGCTTGTCTTTCTCGTTAAAAATTCCAGGGTACTTTGACACTTTTTGAAATTTTGCCGTCGGCGTTTGTTTGTTTTTATTTCGGTTATGAGGTCTCATGTAATGCACACAGGCTTATACGTGCATTTCAGGGTCTTCAACGGCTGAATAGGGAAAGGTATACAATGGGATGTGGTGTGGCTATTTGATGCCTGGTTGTCGATTCTCTGTTGTGGGTTTGGCCCTTTTCTTGCGATGATTCTCTCGTATACACGGTTGTTTTATTCTATGAAGGCTCTAATAACACACCGAACCAAGTTTTCACGGATCTGACGAGCGACTTTTCTCTTTAGTCCTTTTGGATGTCCTTTTCATTGTCTTAAATGTTCCGCTTCTTGTTTAATTACAGATCTTCAAATCTGACGCTCTCTCTCTTAATCTGACAACTGACTAAGTGGCCAATCACGGCTCGGCAAAACTGATGACTAAACATAGTATCTTCTATTCATTCATTTCTTTCCAATTGGCAATTTGTTCACTTTCCCTTCTTGTCGCCGAGTTCTGCATTCTGTCTCGCACATTATACTCTTCACCTTACTCATTACAAAACATGGATCAAGACACAAGCTGTATCCGACTTGAAATTTTCAAATCCTAACATTCTTCTGGTCGCTAATTTTTGTTTGCTTCAAATTTGACGGCCCCTAAGATTTTCTATATTATTGCCCCATCCCCAATATTTCAACTCATCCATTGTCTACTACCCGATGTGCTTATCGAAGCTCCGACTTCTCTTGCTCAAGAACAAAACCCAGCCGTCAGATGCGTATCACGAGACATTTACTACCTCCGGACATGAGCCAGTGTTCGTTCCGCTTCTCGAACACTCTCCTGTGGATATCTCGCAAACGATAGAATACTTGGAATCGCCAGAGTTCATGGCTACTGAACGATTTATCATCACGTCACAGCGCGCAGTTGAGGTATTTCATGAATGCCTTGCGCATATTTCTCGTACAAACCCGGCAAACGCTGCTCAAATTCGGCTGAAGATGGGGTACACAGTAGGGCCAGCTACCGAACAGGTTTTGGTCGAAAACGGCTTTGTCGATGTTCGAGGAGGATCGCACGCTGGAAATGGACTGAAATTAGCAGATATCATTCTCGACGAACTTGCGGATAATGGCGCCAACGAGAAACCTATCATATTTTTCACCGGAGTTATACGGAAAGACATCATTCCAGTAAAACTCAAGGCAAATGGTGTTGCCATCAAAGAGGTAGTAATTTATAAGACTGAGCCCAAGGATGGGATCATTGAAAATTTCTTACAATGCTGCGAGGCTCCAGTAGACTGGGTGGTTTTTTTCAGTCCACAAGGAACAGAGGATATTGTGCAACATATGTACGACACAGCACCAACTGTGCTCATTGCAAGCATTGGCCCTACTACAGAGGAATATCTTCTTCTGAAGGGAATTCAGCCACACGTCGTCGCTGCAAAGCCCACTGCTGCAAGCCTATACAACGGAATCGCCGAATGGATGACGAAACAATTATAGCTGTAAATAAATTTCAATTGTTGAGAACAACATTCTTTGAATCAAAATGCTAATCGCTTCGGGAATACACATATCATAGAATGCTACATATCTCCTAAATGGTCTTTTACGTTGTTGTTAAATAATATAATCGTTCGTTAAGATGACGGTGCGGCTTACTTGCGGGTGGCCTTGACAATGTCAATGATTTGCAGCACTACACCAGGATTGGACAAAGTCGAAATGTCTCCCAATTGATCCTCCTCGCCAGCCAATACCTTACGCAAGATTCTTCTCATAATCTTTCCGGAACGAGTCTTTGGCAAGTCATCAACCAATAAAATCATCTTTGGTGCGGCGAATGGACCAATTTCCTTTCTGACAGTCAAGATCAACTCCTTCTTAACGGCCTCAATGGTCTCTTTGTCGTCAGCCTTGAAGCTAGACTTCAACGAAACATATGCAGCCACGGCTTGACCAGTCAACTCGTCAGCGTATCCGACGACGGCGCTCTCAGCTACCAAATCGTGCTCAATCAAAGCAGCCTCAATTTCGGCAGTAGACAAACGATGACCAGACACATTAACAACATCGTCAACACGGCCAAGAATCCAGTAGAAACCATCCTTGTCACGAGCAGCACCATCACCGGTAAAGTAGTAGCCGGAATAAGCTCCGAGGTAAGTGTCAATGAAACGATTGTAATCGTTGAAAATGCCTCTAGCAATGGATGGCCAAGCATTCTTGATGGCCAAAACACCTTCAACACCGTCTTCAGTGTATTCTTCACCGGTGACTGGGTCCAAGATGTGAGCATCGATACCAAAGAAAGGCAAGGATGCCGAACCAGGCTTTGTAGGAGTCACACCAGCAAGTGGAGTTAACAAGTGGGAGCCGGACTCAGTTTGCCAGTAGGTGTCGACAATGTGGGCTTTACCACGGCCGATGTTGTCATTGTACCAATGCCAGACCTCGGCGGCAATAGGCTCACCAACAGAGCCGAGAACACGCAAGGATTCTAAGCTGTACTTTTCGATGAAAGAGGTACCTGCCCTTTTCAACAAACGCAAAGCAGTAGGGGCCACGTAGAACTGATTAACCTTGTACTTGTCGACAATTTGCCAGTAACGCGAGAAGTCAGGGTAAGCAGGAGTACCCTCAAAGCAAACAGTAGTAGCACCGTTGAGCAATGGACCATAGACACAGTAAGTGTGACCGGTGATCCAACCAATGTCACCGGCAGTGAAGAGAACATCCTCTTTGTGCACATCGAAGGTGTACTTAGTGGTCAATAAGGCGCCAAGCAAGTATCCTGCCACGTTGTGTTGGACACCCTTGGGTTTACCTGTAGAGCCAGAGGTGTACAACAAGAACAATGGGTCCTCAGCGTTAGTAGGAGTTGGAGGGTAGTAGTTGCCGTACTTGGCAAGCTCGTCGTGCCACCACAAGTCACGGCCAGCGTTGAAAGGAACGTGCAGGTTGCCGGTGCGCTTGAAAACCAAAACGTTACGAACTTGAGGCAAGTCCTTCAAGGCATCGTCAACGATCTTCTTTGTCTCAATGGTCTTACCACCACGCTTAGACTCATCTGCAGTTATGACAATCCGAGAGTCAGCGTCAACAATACGGTCTTTCAATGAGGTTGACGAGAAACCCGCAAAGACAACCGAGTGAACGGCACCGATACGTGCAATGGCCAACAAGGTTACCAAAGCCTCAGGGATCATAGGCAAGTAAACTGCGACGGTGTCGCCTTTCTTGACACCCAACTTCAGCAACGCCTGTGCCAATTTGCACACATCCTTCAACAATTCTGCGTAAGTAATGATGCGGCCAGTGTCTGGCTCGTCACCCTCGTAAATGATAGCGGCCTTGTCTGGAGTCTCGATGGCCCATCTATCAACGGCATTGTAACAGGCGTTCAATTGACCACCAAGAAACCAAGCAGGCAAATCTCCATCCTTGAAATCGTCCTTAGGGTCATGTGGGAAACGAGCTACGTCGAAGGGTCTATCCCAAGACAAAAGCTCCTTTGCTTGGTTGCCGAAGAAAGTTCCAGGATCCTCAATGGACTGTTTGTACAATTTCTTGTACTCGTCCAATGAGGATAAGTTTGGGGCCAGTAATGAGCGGTCAAAGAAGCCCTGGGGAGGGATCGAAGCCTTCTCATGGTCCATAGACAATTGTTCAGGCATAATAAATATTTTTTGTTCTTGGCTCAAATTATTTTGGTTTCTGTAAGAAGACAATTGAAAAGCTCAACAATTGACAGTGAAAAGTTTCAACCCGAGTGAGGAATCGACAATATTTGAGTATAGCAGTAGACCTTCAGAGCACAGATATCAAAACCAATTGAAGCTTACAAACGCTATGCTCAGTTCAGTTCCAGCTATCGGAAAGATATACTCTCCAATTGGAGGATTCCGGCCCACTTTATATAGTGCCGGGCTCGGAGTTTGTGCGACCCCACAAAACTTTTTGGGTCGCGCAGGATCGGCCCCACAGTCCGGGGTGGTGGTTGCACCTGTACAGGGGGCAATGGGATGGTTGACATTTCCTGGTTTCGGGGCACTGGAAACAGTATCTGCCCGTTAAATTCTTGGAATGTGATTGGTTATTGTAGATGTTGTTCCTGTATTAACTGCACGATTTCCTTTTTTCTGGTTTTTTCTTGGAGTTGGTTGCGGGTTAAAGGATTGTGGGTGGGAATCTGTGGTCGTGGGAGATAAAAGTGGGCTATAGTGAGATCTGAGATTTGGTGTCATTTCTTCGTTGAAAGGATCTTCGAGATATCTGTTTCTTCCTTCCGACATTTCCTTTCTTTCTTCTTCTTTGTTATCGTTTTGCATTTAGGAGTCTTGTCTCTCTCTTTCTCTTTTTTTCACCTGATGTTTCGGTTTGTTCTCCGTGACTCGGATTTAGGACTGATGGCCCGGTCGCCCTGGCCCCTTTTGACATTCCGCTCGCTGCCACTCGCAGTTCGAATTTGTGGTGGCCCTCTTAAATGGTGTGTTTCAAATTCTACTGTTTCCGGAATGTGTTCATTTTGCAGTTAATTTTAGGTGTAGTACTCTGGTTCAATGGTTTCTGTAGTCGCTGCGAAGACATGGTGAACCAAAGGATGAAGCATCTCAAGGGGCCAGCCTATCTTCGCTAATACTTCTTTTCCTTTTCTTTTTTTTAATGGTCTAGTTTCTTTTAGGGAGAGAAATAAGGATATGAAGTGAGCATCGACGCTTTCAAACAAGTCACATTGTTTCTTTGAAGTTACGGTTCCCCATTGTTTATGATGACATGTTGGTTTTGTAGGTTGTACTGTAAGACTAGTACATCTTTATAGATCCGGCCATTATTTACGCGCTCTGGTGTATTCTATATTTCATCAAAAGTATTTCGTCGGATACACTGAGTTAGTTACTTTTTTCGGAGTACATTCATTAATCATCAAAGTTAACCGATTATGCTCAAATGTATTGTTGTTTTTAAAGCTACAGCTTCAGGTAAGAAGTATAAGAACAAAAATCAAGGTTGACAAGAACTCTTAAGCTATGTTTTCCATGAATAGATCTCTGTTATCGCTTTCTTGTCGTTCAATTATTGAACGTGTATAGACTTCAACCACAAGCAACATTCTAGATATCTCGGGGTCAGTCTCGCGTGAGGCGAAACATAACAAAATTTACATCATTTTTTAAAATAGCTTTGTTTGAAGGGAAAGTGAGAGGACTTGAGTAAGTGACCTCATCTAGCGAAGTCGACGGATCGCACGCCTTAAATAATCTAACCAACACATGTGCAGCCCAGTTTCATGGCAAGAACGCCGAAATCATAAATCCTCATTGCACTTAATCCTATGGCTTTGCAAAAGAGACTCAGCAGTGGTCCAAATATTTCACCTCGCAAAACGTGAGGAGAAACATGGGGATGTACCTGAGAACTCGTTCATAAAAATAAATATACAGTCAAACTCTTAATCCCGGAAATGATCTCTGCGAATAAACTATTTCACCGTGGAGAGTGAATCCTTCGATCCCCAGGAGATGCTCTGTCTGTATGCAAATACAAGAAACGAATCATGACTCAGAGGTTGCCGAAATACGCAAATTTTAGGTGTGCTCTGAAGCGAATTCATCAATTTTGAAATTGTTGTGTTTCTTCGATGTGCGCGGATATGAACAGCTCTTGCTAGAATTTTCAGGATATCATTAAATCAATGAAGCAGATGATTTCTCATTTTGTTTCATATAGTGTATTGCTGTCATTTGTTTCTTATTTTTTTGATTTTAGTTGGAATTTTGGAATTATTAATCAATTTTTTGTATTTCGTCCCTTTCCTCAAATGCCATGAAAATTGCAAATCCTCACTCACACAGGTGGACCAGCCATTTCAAGAATTTTCGCAATGCCACCAAATTTGCAAAGATCTCATATGAGGATATTCGAGGAGTCGCAATTGTGAGGATTTCAGAGGAGCCGCAATTACCACAAAATTAAGAATTTCACCCCAAATAGGAAACCGTTCCAATACAATTTCAATACGGATCCCGTAAGTCTCTAAACGGGTGCGGCTACGCTTAAAGAGGGAATTATCTTATTATGGTTCCCATATATCCATAAGGAGCAGAGATTGTGCCCAAAGAGGAATCTCTTACATTTAGATTCAGGACTATACAACCAGGCCGTTTAGAAGTATCTACACAGACAAGCATATTGTAGAATAATATTTTAGATTATACTTTCAAACTATCAATTAGTATCGTGACCCCTCTTGGTAAACGATTCGTCATATTTGTATTTCCCCAACAACCCGGAAATACCCTAACATCTCATACCTTATGAGGATTTTTAACATGGGACAAATACCAAAATAGAACTAAAATCGTGGAATACTCATCTACAAATTAAAACACCCCGGTGAACAGATCGTCAGGTAGCGCATAGATTATTACGACTAGATTACTGAATTAAGAGTACTGAGATAGCTATTGACGCTGTGTTAAGTCATATCGAATGAGAAGCTCTAGATAACGACACTTGAACAGCACGGAACCTTCGGACCACCCTCGACGTGGATCTCCGAGTAATCATTGGACCAAATCCTGTGAAACTCATCGATGAGACGTTTGTCTGATATACGATGATATACTAAATCCCTTGGTGAAATACGGAGAACTTCGTGCATTCTCAGATTGTAATTGATGTCTCTAGACTTTAAATCGTTAAAACCGGATTCCTTCTTGTCTGAATCTACAGCCTTTCCAATCAATTTCAGCCATTTGTTTTCCTTTCCTAGATAGAGACCTCCGCCTCCGAAATTAAGGGCAATGTATTTTGTTACCAATAAATACCTTGCAAGGTACGTCTGTGTCTCCGTATTAAATTTTTTGAGTTCTTGACACGCCTCCGGTGATTTAATTTTAGGAATAATATTATACGCTTCCCGAAAAAATTGCTTCTGCCAATTTGGACAAAGGCACGATACCACGAGGATCGTATGTTCAATACTCAGTTTCGAGACAAGTACCTCTTTGGATCAACAAGAAAAAGGTCTCAATCTCTAAATCCAGATAGGAGACGTTTTGACCAAGGCTTTGGTATTTTTTTCCGATTAGTACAGGCAAGAACAAACTGCAAACCTGGTCTGGTCCATAATGCGTCAAAAATAGCATCTCTGGTTCCAGGATCCAAGCAAATTGCCGCAGGTAAGGCTTGCTTTGACAGCAACTTAGACTTGAGGTAGTATTTAAGAAATCGACCTATGAGGCTGGCATACTGGTCGGAGAAAAGTATGAACTTGAATGCTTTGAACCCATCACTCGATGCAAAAACTTTCACGAGTCGTCGGCGCAGAGATTCAACTTGTGACCAGCCTCTGAGCGAACCTTCCTTTACTTCGAACTGCGAAGTACACAAAAAATGACACGCAATTTTGAGCATGTCGATCCAAGAATCCTTGAAAAAGTCTTGAGAGTCCTTCTGTAATTCTCTGAGAAATGCTCGTCCTTCAGGGGTCTTTAATCCATCAACAATAGTCAAAGCAGCGGCGTATGTAGGTATCTGGCCTGATCTTGCAATGACTTTTTTGACCGAGTCAACAGCCAACTCTAGATTTTCTCCAGATGAACCCTTGTTGAAGATATTCCACAGATCGATTTTCAGCAAGCACACAGAGAGTTGCTCCA
>JAJMHD010000058.1:0-28946 GCA_030582875.1 Australozyma picinguabensis
CGGTAGTGATGAGAGTAGAACCAGTAGTAGTCTCAGTCCAGTACGAAGTGGTAGTATGAGTAGACGATGGAACCTCAATAATGACAGTGTTCGTAGTCGAACCAGTGGCAGTGGTCTCAGAGGTGAAAGAGTTACCCCAGGTGGTGGTAGTAGAGGTGGCACTCTTTGGAACCTCAATCACAAGAGTGTTGGTGCCATCTGTACCGGTAGTGATGAGAGTAGAACCAGTAGTAGTCTCAGTCCAGTACGAAGTGGTAGTGAAGGTTGGGGTTGGAACCTCAATCACAAGAGTGTTGGTGCCATCTGTACCGGTAGTGATGAGAGTAGAACCAGTAGTAGTCTCAGTCCAGTACGAAGTGGTAGTATGAGTAGACGATGGAACCTCAATAATGACAGTGTTCGTAGTCGAACCAGTGGCAGTGGTCTCAGAGGTGAAAGAGTTACCCCAGGTGGTGGTAGTAGAGGTGTCACTCTTGGGAACCTCAATCACAAGAGTATTAGTGCCATCTGTGCCAGTGGTGATGAGAGTAGAACCGGTAGTAGTCGCAGTCCAGTACGAAGTAGTGGTCACAGTTGGAGAATTAGAAGGCTTTGTGGGTGGCAGTGGGAAATCGGGACAGCTGCAAATCCCGGGAATTTTACCACCAGCTGGTACTTTACCATTGTATTGAATAGTGTTACTGATAACAAAAAGACCAGCAGTCACAAACTTTGTGCTATCATAACCAGTTCCTATGTTAAAATCGATTTCGAGAGGCCAAAGCACAAGGAAGGCGGTTAAAATACCAGTCAGAGAATCATAATTGAAACTTGTGAAGCCACAGTCAATAGAAATTGTGTTCATATTACCGAATCCTCTAATTTTGTAAACAGTGTTACTCAAAAAATTGACAGAAACACTAACAGCACTGAAAGTTGAGGATGGTGTTGAAAGGGCAATGGTGAGACTATTGTCAAATGATAAGACAGGGTTAGATGGAAGAACGGTCATGTCTGAGTTGAGTCCAATATTGAAACAACCATCTCCCTTGTAAGCACTTGTTTGTGGCAAAAAGTAATTGATCAAACATACTGCTCCGTCATTTTCAACACTATTCAAAGCAGTAAGAGTGACAGCGGAAAGCAGCACCAGGGCACTACTGTAAAACACCATGGTTCCGGAATTTTGCCAGGTTCCCAAAAGAGCAGTAACAGTTGTTGGAGTTGACACAACGTCCTTTTGGCCGAACCACATGTTTCCCAGGTTTTGGAAGTTTCCACCTGGAGCCAATTGGAACGATGACAACAATCCATTTCTGGCATCGAATGAAACGGTGCCAGTATTAATGAAATCTCCTAAGGTTTGAATGAAGGATGTAGCGATTGAATTGGAAACAACAAAGAGCTGACCATCGATGTTGATGTTGCCAGCAACACCTACAGCCAAACTGTCGTAAATTGCGAGGTAGACACCTTTGTTAACATTGAGCTCCCCTATTTGAAGGCTCACTAGAGGACTGGTAAAGGTGTCCTTGGTGATTGTGAGAGCGTTCACGAGACCAATGAGGCCCAGTGTGAAACTCAATAATTGAGTAAAACCAAGCTTCATTGCGAGTGAAAGGCGCGGATGTCAGAACAGAAAAATTTAGATGCATGAGGATTTGGAAATCCTTTTTATATTTTTTGAGAGTTGGCCGAGGACCGACAGAAAAAATCAAAATTAGACAGTACTAACGGATGTTTGCAGCCATTCGCAGCTATTCTGCACAACCACTTATCGAGAACTTGCATATGAAACTGCATAAATTGCGGGCAAGTAGTGGTTACGAGAAGCTTGACTTATCAAATATCACATCTATCCAAATGCATATCTGCAAAATTTCTCACACTCTCTGACTAGATGTTGGGGGGCATTAATTCTAAGTAGCATTTGTGTGTGCTTCGTAGATGAATGTAGAACAAGGAAATTCCTAAATGGTCCTGTACATTAGTTTTAGACATTCCACATAGACATCTCATAGCGGTGATGGGGTGAGCGAATACGGAAGGCGAACATCGTAAGGCACAACTTAATTCGAGCTAACCTGCACATACACAGGCTCGTAATTTAAGCTTAATCTTATTCGGTCTTACATGCACTATAGGCGACGGATTGAAGTGTGTCACATTCATACACGCACGTCTGTTAAAGTTAAGGCAAATTGTAGGCATACAAACTATGAAGAAGCCGTTCGGTACTGAGGCTGCAGAAAGTAATGTATTTGTTGGGGATATTGGAACTCCAAAGTTGACACTAGCGATTGCTATTGATAGGCTACAAAACACAAGCGGGAAAACTTCTCTTTGACCTTGCTATTCAATTTATTTGCCGTGATTACATTCTTATCCAAGTTTTGAAATGGAATGTGCCTGTTCCAAGTTTCAGGCAAGGCGGCAAATTCCGCCGTTTGGAATTCGACCAAAACACCCTCTTCATCGGCCAAAAATTTCGCGATGAGAGAATGGCTCTCGGAGATCAGCGTAATTGAAGCGTCAAAATCTGCCTATAAGCGAAACAGAGAAAGTTCAGCGACAAATTACCATGATCTAGTTCAACGAACTAATTCTTTCGGGTATTTCTCTATAACGAAAATATTCAGCTGAAGTTGTGGATCTGATAGGGCCGTATCTACGACCGTATTGTGAACTAGTGTGAATAAAGAAATATTTAAGTGGACTAAGTGGTGCGTATAGACCGTTTAATTTCGAGCCAACGTTTATGCACCTGGCTTTATTCAATGCAAATGCAGGACACTCTGATGACAGCTCTTGGAAGCGAATATGGATGCAAACGAATAATACGACACTTAAGCAACCAGAAGACCGGTAATGAGAAGAATATGTTAAGCTCAAGTTTTTCGAAATATCGGAGACGGTAAGCTTGTCGCGTTTCTTACCTTGTGCTGAGTGCTTTGAATCGACAGATGCATGTGTCAACGAAACTTGCCCGAAAAAGATCCTGCACATCCATGGGAACAGTTGGTAAACACGGCTGCTCAGAAACAATGATTTTCAGCCGTATATCTGTATCTTCAAGATTCTCATTACCTGGTTCATTCATAATTTTTTATCGGCATGTCCAGGTTATGTTTGAGCCGGAATGAGAAGAAGCGTACCTTGTGCCCAACCAAGAGCTTGTATCACTTGATTTCCTTTTGCTATTTGATTGAAAAAGACATTCATGCATGAATTTCCTATTTGGTTTCCATCGAAAGTGAAATTGAGGAGCGGGTCACGAATTCATTCCGCAGAATACCTGAAAAAACTCAGTAGCAAAGTTTGATATGGGAATTCCCAACTAGGGTATCTCTTGAAGGTATTTTCAAAAAGGATCATTAACAGCAACCCTTTTCAGGTATTCTCAATTTTTCGTGCTGTCTCCTGTTTATCCGTTATAACAGAGCGATCTCATAAATTCAGCAACAAGCCAAGCAACACTAGATAATTAAGTGCAAATCAAGCAATTTTATGTTTTCCGAAATGAATTTTATGATTCTGTGTCAGCGGGAGTACACACACGAATGTTCGAGGTATTTTACAGAACAAGCAAGTTACACATGACCGGAGCTACAAAGTGATGAGTGATTCTGGAACAATGGATGTGAGCTGATTAACTCGAAAACAAATATTATGCAGCAGTAATTTTTTCCAAATATATTACACCTCTTTACCTGATATCCATCACGAATAACATTCTTGAATTCATATAGCCCGCCATGCCTTGCATGCGCGAAACCCGACCAAAATCTCAAACTTAATGTGGAAAGACAACAGTTCTAATTTGCGCCGCAGCGAAACAGGCGTGGTCATTTTTCAGCAAGCAAGACTGCAAACAGCGCTAATTCATTTAGTCTGCCCGAAAATCGTCGCCGTACGAAACAAATTATCGCGGAAGAATCCTTATTTACGAGCCTTAGTTCATAATAGTCGAATAAATACGAAGCAGGTCAAGTCTCTCCAGTTTCGGTTGCCAGTTCTAGAGGCTGGAATGAATTTCAATGCATATGTCGAAGATTCTTCCTCTTATCTTGGTCCTATCCATGCATTCCTATATGCAATTTCCGATTATGGATTATTCCATCCCCACTTCAGATTTTCACAGCTGGGTTTTTCCACAAAAGGGGTTTCCATCATCAGCCAAAAAATTGTCCATTAGAGATACTACTGGGTCAGCTCAATTGCACGGAGCTTTTCAATTATTTAGGTATGATTTTTGAAACATAACCGAGCCGACTCCGTTTGGCACTCAACTCACACAACGCAATTCTTTCGTGAGTCTGAGTAACCATTTTGAAATGTCATCTTACTTTTTTTCAAAACAAGAAGCAACATCCTAGTCATGTCATTCTTGTACAGCGATTGTGTCACCAATCCAAGAGGAAGATTTTAAGAGAATATTCTAAAACAAAACACCGAAATTTCTGGCCAATATCTACGATTGTTAATTTGCATTGCAAGAATCTGGAGAAGAAGAAGGTTGTTCATTGTCCCTTCCGAAGTTGCAAATTCAAGCAACACGAGAATTTTGCACCAACGGGAAGTCTTGCTTCATTGGAGTGAAGCTTCATTAATCAATAAAACCTTTATCTGTTGTAATCATTGTGTATGGATTTGTTTTTGTAGGACGAAAATTACTTGTTGTGGCAATGTACTTCTATCTCTCCCACATGGTTTGACTAGGCTATTGTTAAGCTAATCTTTCACCTTTAACACTCAATTAATAATCAGTAGGCTCAGGAACTATTCCGCTTATGAAGGTTGTGTCTGTTGATTTTTGGAGATGCTCGGATCTATCACTAGCCATATCCTGATCTGGCTGCCTAGCCACACAGGAAGACGGCTGCGAGCGATTCACGGCCAGTTCAGCCACGTAACTAGCCATCTATCTGTAAGCTGTACTAGGGTCCCTTTAAGAGCTTCCAATTCTATATTCGTAATTCGAGCGGGAATACTCTGTGAGTTACGTATCAGTTATACCACAACGGCGTGCACGAAACCAAACATTCTACATAAGCGTAAGCTTTAATTCGAGGGCACTAGACTTCCAAGGCGCATTTGTATACTAAATAAGACGACTAATTTACATAACTCAGCTAGAATCTACCATTTTGTAGTAAGATCATAGTCGAGACGTTTTTTGCCTACGTTGAAGAGAAGCCATACTCAATTTAGAGAATGTTTCCCAACATGATGGCACCCTTGGGCTCAAATTTTAATAGCGTTTGAGCTATGGAGGTATTCTTGTCTTCGATGTGGAGAGAATTGTGAACATTGCTCCATTCTGCTCATGCGTCAACAATAAAGAAGCACAGAAACGTTCTTCGAGCTAAACTGGAGACATCAGATACTTCTGAGTGTATCCGTGTGACGAAACCACGATACTGTTCCCTGGTACCTCACGACAAGATGTTTGACTGAAAATCCCAGCTGTCAAACGCAAGTGAGCTCTTGATATGCCAGGGTTTTCGCATGTATCCGAAGTCATGAAACATTGGTCTTAGTAAATTATTCAAACAACCATGAGTATCCTTGCTGCTGTTCATGCAAATTGTCAAGTACATAAACAGAGTGCTAATGTAGAAGCTCAATCAGTCTTCGTATCTAAGTGTTCTGCTGTATAATTGTTAGATAATACCTTTGAGTGATGATGAGAGCAAAAGAAAGTTTCTTCCACTAATGAACATGATTGAACCGAGGCTTCTTATTGATTTTCTGATGCCTTCTTTTTTTTTGTGTTTCATTTTTTGATTTCATCTCAGGCTTTACTTTTGCAACTTCACATTCATCCTCATCACAAAGTGAAAAATTTTCTTTCGTCAATAAAAAATAGAAAAACACCGGAAAAGAAGACTTTTGGATCTAATACCAATTCATCTGTTTCTGGGAAGTGGCATTTATGCATTGTTTCATGATTCCAGCTCTCGAAGACACTATGGTTTGACAGATAGTTTTGTGGACGTTTCAGGAAGAGGTCATGACTATCAAGAGAGCAAAATACAGAAGCATGACAAATTTTAATGAATTCAAAATCAAAAAAAAAAAGATATCTGGGAATATGTACTATATTGGGAATGTAAAAAGAAAAGCGTTCAGTCTCTATACCCATTACAAATGAGCTCTTGAAACTCAACAACTAAGCGATAACTTCGCATTTGAAGATCGGGTTAATTATTTAACCTCGTTTAGAGAAATAATCTTACTGATAAGAAGCATGTAACTTCGTCGTCAAGATTGACTCTTGACTTACACTGTTTACTCAACATATTGGGCACTGAAAACCGTTCTTATGAATCTCACAACTTTAGAGGTTTGATAAGATCATACTGAAAACAATTGGCAGTAAATTTCATCAAGACTCGACCTTGATCTGGGAATCAGGTTTAATAGAAACTGTTAACTTGACGTACAGGCTTCGAAACAACACGATTTATTTTAAGATTGAGACATGACTTGAGCTGAGCTTCCTAGCAAACTATTGGCCAATTCTGCCCGAAAATGATGTTGTCTCTACATTTAATTGTTCCTACCAGCTATTCCAAATTCTAGATTGCGGGGCTAGACAATTGGAAGATTTAGACATCTCGGACGAAGGGCATAGTCATGGATTTCACAAGATTGATTCTGTGTAAGGCTGCATTGCACCATCGAGAAACAAGGATTCGTTCTGCATCGAAAAATTCCTACATCCTACATAAGAAGGGGGAACCCGAAAGAACACTATCCCCTTCAAACATAGTGGTCTTGACTGACTTTCAAGGCGAATGCCCTGTCATCCTGATAAGCTGAGCTCCAGTAAATATTTTGAGTAGCACAGAATAGCACCGTATATTTCTATTTTTTTTAGAGCAACATCACGAGCCCTTATTAGTTTTTCATTTGTGGAATACCATAAGGCGGGGCGATCTGCCACTGCACTGCGTCTATTATATGTCCGACAGGTCGGCCCCACGAAAATATTGCATCATTTGCAGCCAATCATTATTCTATGCAGCTTGGAAATATCCATCAAGAACAGCAAAGGTCCAGAACCTTAACCGAAATAGGTATCATCTCTGAACGCTCGACTACTCAAAATTCCAATAGCCAAGATGCTGTCTTAAGAGTTGACAGTTTTCAATAGATACCGTTGAGATCGCCAAGACTCGCATCGAAGTCCTTGGATAAGAACCAGAACTTGGCCCTGATATACTCTCTGAACACCAAAAAAGTTTCCTAACGGAGCATATGATTATCCAGGGGATGCTCGATTATCCAACAGGTAAAACTCGGTGCAACCTCGAGGTTCTACAGGAATCCTTCATAAAACATATCCGAGATCGCTTTTTGATCCTATACCATCACCATTAATGCAGGACCAGTTCGATGAAGAGATTTGGCTCATTACTACTTGAGAGATTTGTTCCATTGTATCGATGATACGCGGCGTAGAGTTCAAGCACAATAGATTGGCTACCTTACAAATAATACCCAATTATTCCAATTAGTTTTATTGATAGAAGCTATAATCCGGAAGAACGGGATGCTCATAACCTTTTAATCGGAGTCCCCCGATCTTGCATCTAGCGCGACAGGGCGCCTTAACTCTGGTTTATCTTTTCCATCAGTTGCATGGTTCTGCGAAAATGTTCCTCTATTGGCTATATATGAAAAAAAATTCGAGTCTTTTTGTAATTTGCTCCTTTGATTGGCTATTTCAGCCACACGATGTCTACTTTGACCTTCATTTGATACTATATAAATGCACACTGAATTTCCTAAAAATGAATTCGTAAAATAATCCAAAAACAATGAATTGGGGAGTCTTCTTAACATTCTACTTTTTCTTTTCTCAAGTCACTGCTTTGGAAAAGTGGCATGCGTACTCAAAAGGTGAACAAAAGATCCGTGGTTGTAGCAACCACATTTCACGCTCGCTTTCATTTGATAAGGGCAGCAAATACTCTTATGCTAAATATTGCAAGAATGTCAATGCTTTGAGTACCTTAGTGGGATGTCTTGCTGATGTGAACGTAAATGACACAAAGATGTTCAAGTACATTCAGCATGAGTGTATTGACGAGTATGAAATAGATCTCCCAATGGAGAATTTAACCAATGCATATGCTTATCTTGTCCAAAATGGTGTGACATGGAAGCTGCTTAAGGAACGGAAATATAACTCTACGACCGAGATATTGAATACACCCGTTTTCCTCAACAAGACCTTGTCGACGTTGTATGTGAAAGCACAGGTAAACTTTCTCACTAGTTACACCAACTCAATGTATTATGGTATCGGTGCCGTGTCATACTGGTTGGCGGTATGCCTTGTCGGAGGTCTCGCCAATTGGTCAATGATTTGGTTCCCTAGTCTTAGGAACTCCATGAACGGAAGAATATCAAAACTGTGGCGCAAATGGATAACTATCCCAGCTCTCTTCGGGAAAAAACAGGCAGCGGTTCAAAAACTTGGCTTGTTTTCGGCTCTCGTTCCCTCAAGAATAGAGTCTGTGATATCACTTCTTTTCTTCGGGCTTCTCATTGGTGTCAATGCAGCTGAGATCAAATACATCGATCAGGATCCAATTTTCAAGGTGAAAAAAATTGCCTTGCTTAGATACTTTTCGGACAGAACTGGAATTGTTTGTGTAGTTCTCATTCCGATTTTACTACTTTTCGGGGGACGTAATAATTTCTTGATGTGGCTCACTAGATGGAAATACTCAACTTTCATTGCGTACCACAGATGGGTAGGTAGATGGGTGGCATTGTTAGCATTTCTCCACTCCATTGGCTACACTGAATACTTCATTCAGTATGACACCTACGCCAGCAATATGGCCGAAACATATGTTATCTGGGGTGTAGTTGGTACCGCATGTGGATGCCTTATCTTGTTCCAAGGCTTATTGTATTTGCGCCGTAATTGGTACGAAACATTCTTGGTTATACATATCGTCTTGGCCGCCTTCTTCGTCATCGGCACTTGGTATCACGTTATCGAGCTCGGATTCGCCCAAGTGATGATTGCTGCTATTGTAGTATGGGGTTTTGACAGAGTTGTCCGAGTTGCAAGAGTTTTGCACTTCGGTTTTCCAGAAGCCCAAGTGACCCTCATGAATGACAAGCTTGAAATCATAGTCCCGAGACCATCGCATTGGAAGCCGATCGTAGGCGGATACGCATGGATTTACTTTGGAGATAAAAAGTATTTCTGGCAGTCTCATCCATTCACCTACATGCATGATGAACAGTCGGTGATCCTCTACACTACTGTTCATGCTGGTATTACTCAGAAAATTGCACAAAAACTACAAGACAACCCTTCAGGTCCTAGTATGAAAATGCGCGTTAGTATTGAGGGTCCATATGGTTGTGCCACTCCCATCGAGCATCATAGTGATGTGGTCTTCGTGGCTGGTGGAAATGGTATTCCTGGTATGTTAAATGAATTTAAGCATTTGCTTACGAATGAAAAGACAAAGCAAAGAATCAAATTCAATTGGATAGTGAAAGAATTGACTATGTTTGAGGAAATGGCCAAACATTTCGCCAAGCTCCCATTATCAAACACAGAGGTTAACATATTTGTGACACGTCAGCCTGCTCTCAAGTCCCTGATGGGTTCAGACGAGAGCAATGATACAGATTTCAAAAATGAAGGCAAATTTGATACCTTCAGCGGAATATCTCTCCTTCAGTCAGATTTCCCAGACATCAACTTCATTATGCAGAGACCAGATTTGGACAGTTTAGTACAAAGGGACATTGAAGAGGCCGCAAATAGCGTTGCATTTGTCACATGCGGACCACCAATTATGGTCGATGAATTGCGTAGTGTCATTGTGGACAAGATTGACAAGACCAACAAGCGTGTGGATTTCTACGACACTTTGGAGGTGTGGACTTAAGCTAGATTGAAGTTGGATTTTTCTTGTAATAAGTTCAATTCAGTGTTTATGTGATAATATTATGAACTCTCAATGCCCTGAGGTGTAGGACGAGAGCATATGGGGTTTTTCAATCGATTCGACATCTGCGACAAATATGTAATGCATTTTCTAAAAGATTATATGCAATAGATCGATTCGAACTGACAAAACTTGGAGATTCACCAATTTCCAATACCAAACAGCAGATATCCTTAGTTGGTGTGGGCCATGCAGGTAGGTCAGGTTGAAGAGTTGCGAAAAATCTCAAAACGGAATTCAATTCTCCTCTCCTAATCATTATTCTTGTTCCATAATCCTTCAACTACAGAAATTCATGTCGCAGCTACCATGCATCTCGCCAATACATGGAAACTGAACTGCACCTCAGACCCATGCAGGCATTGTTTGGACAAGACGTTTGTTTTCTCTCTTGATGAGCTATGATACCAAGAAATCTTTCTAGGTGAGTTGTACTCTGAGGGTAAAGAGACAAGTTGAGAGAATGACTCAAATGCTTGCAATGAAACCTGTGATGTAGCCGATGGTTTCCACTCAACATCTCGTTGGCCCAAAGGTGAGTAACATGAAATAAAGGCACTCAAAGTTTAGAATGTCGTCCACAAAATTTGCAGCTCTGTTGGAAGAAGACGTTTTGTCGTTCCATCAAGAACCATTTCCGGGGAAGGGGAGGGGTCTTAAAGCTCCTGATCCGTGAGTTGGAGTTCCGTAAACGCAGATATCGGTAAAGTGTAACTACGAACCTCGACAAACAGGTAGAAATTAGATAACTTGTTTGAACAATTATGCATAAATTTCATACTTTGTCCCGCTCTTAATATCAAAAGAAGTTTAAATCCAGTATTGTCGACCATTTTCTTCGAGGTGCTTGAGCTTTATGATACCTTACTGAAGAGCTCGCTAAATTAGGGCGGAAAGGACAAATGCTATACAATAACTACTCTCTTGAATCTTTTGCCTCGTCTCTTCGGTGCCGGAATCAATCTTGGTCCGCATTGTTTCACTCAATCTCCATGACGCATGGCCTTAATGCGGGTAGCACATCGACACAAGGGGAACACATCAGACCATGGTGAGGGTTCACAACACATGAGGTTTGATAATCTGGGAAGAGGAGGGAAGCTATTCGATGAATTATATGTTTTGAAGTTAACTGCGTTGCCTAGCAACAGTTGAGTCGATTATATCGACCATTCTAAGTACCCACACTCATTCAGCCTCATGGAAACTCCGAGAATCTCTCGTAAAAATTCTTGACATTTTCCGCCAGTGAGTCTCTAGCGAGAGTCATCGCTGCATAGCGCCAAACAAGGTCCGTGAGCTCGGCAATAAGAAATGCCTTTAGACACAAATTGTAGCCAATCACCGCACCCTGCAGTCTTACATAGAGGCCCTTGACCGAAAAGATACACGCGGAAAAACTTTAAAAACGCCCTGAAGTCTCAGAATTCACGAAGGCCAAGAATCTATTTTCCTTGGCAATATTCACCCGTTTGTCACAAAACCCGCCAAGGTACAGAGAAGATCCCAGCGAACTGTCTTGGCTTTGATTTGAGCCCTACTATTTTGCTGACTCCTATCACAGGTAGAACAACATGTTACCGGGCAAGCTGGTAAAGATGCCACCAAAATAATAGAATTTCATTGTCTCCCGTTTCAAATTCACTTGTAAAAGTTCTCTCCTTGTTCGGAGTGTGCAGGATAATAAGATGACTTTGTCTTTTTTGCTTCCTCTTGCAGCTTTTTACCTTCGCGTTCTTGCATTCAACCCACCAGGGCACCCTAACGCTAATTTATCTTTTCCATCAGTTGCATGATTTGATGCACAGTATTACTCTGTTGGCCATGTTGAAACGATGATGGCATTTTTTTAAAGTCTAATCCTTTGATTGGCTGTGTTGGCATCATCTACTGAACCCACCATGATTCTTTAACTACTATTTAATTCCTCAATTTCAACAGACATTTTTTTTTTTGCAACCACCAAAGAATCATGAATTTGAGTATTTTCTTTGCATTATACTTTCTTGTCACTGGTGCCGATGCCTTGAGAAAATGGCATCCATACGGCCATGACTACCTGGCTTTCATTGGGTGTGGCAGTTATATTTCTCGTACAGTTACGTTTGCAGACACAAAGAACAACTACCTTAAGTTCTGCAACAACAGGAATGGTTTAGCTACGATGGTTGGATGTCTTGCGGATGCCAACTATAATAATACCAGAATGTTGCAATATCTCAAAATGAGATGCAAGAGAGACTTCGAGGTCGTGGTCCCTTGGGAAAACTACACAACTGCCTACTCATACCTCTTACAGAAAGGTGTTACCATCAAACTGCTCAGAGATCGGAAATATAACTCTACAAAAGAAAGACTAAAGACTCCGGTACATCTCAATAAGACCTTGTCAACCTTGTACGTAAGAGCCGAGCAACACTACCTCGACATTTATTCAAACTCCATGTACTATGGAATTGGAACAGTAGCCTATTGGGGTCTTGTCTGTGTGATTGGTGCCATTGCCAATTGGTCTATGCTTTTATTCCCTAATCTCAGAATCGCAATCAATGGAAGAGTATCCAAACTTTGGAGAAAATGGGTGACTCTTCCTGCTCTCTTCGGAAAAAAGAAAACAGCAATGCAAAGACTCGGAATTTTCTCGATGTTGATACCTTCAAGAATTGAGTCCATTGTGTCACTTCTTTTTATCGCTTTGCTCATTGCCGTGAACGCTGCCGAACTTCATTTTCTCGAGGGAGACCCCATTTTCAAGAACAGCAGGAAGTATGCGTTGATAAAATACTTCTCAATCAGAACCGGTGTTGTTTGCACTGTGCTAATCCCAGTTTTGTTGTTGTTCGGAGGACGCAACAATTTCTTGATGTGGCTCACTAGATGGAAGTACTCGACTTTCGTCGCTTACCACAGATGGATTGGTAGATGGGTTGTTTTGATGGCTTTTCTCCATTCGGTCGGATATACAGAAGTGTTCATAATCCGTGATCAGTACGCCGAAGAAATGGCCGAGAACTACGTGATTTGGGGTGTTGTTGGTACCGTGTGTGGATGCCTTATTTTATTCCAGGGTTTGCTTTATTTGCGCCGCAACTGGTATGAAACATTTTTGGTGATTCATATTTTGTTGGCCGTTTTTTTCGTGGTGGGTACCTGGTATCACGTCATTGGTCTTGGGTACGGTCAGGTCATGATCGCTGCTGTAGCAGTATGGGGATTTGACAGAATTGTTCGTATTGCAAGAATTTTGATGTTCGGATTCCCTGAGGCTCAAGTCACTTTGTTGAAAGACAAGCTTGAGGTGATTGTACCAAGACCTCGCCACTGGAAGCCCATCGTGGGGGGATATGTATGGATTTATTTTGGAGACATGAAGTACTTTTGGCAGGCACATCCATTCACTTACATGCATGATGAAAATAACGTGATGTTATACTGTACTGTCCACTCTGGAGTGACAGAAAAAATCGCCAAGAAGTTGAGAGCTAATCCTTCTGGGCCCAGCATGAATATGCGCGTGACTTTAGAAGGTCCTTATGGAACTTCGAGTCCTATCGAGCATCACAGTGATGTTGTCTTTGTCGCTGGAGGTAACGGTATTCCAGGTATGTTAAACGAGTTCAAACATTTGCTCAAGAAGCAACATTGCAAACAGAGGCTTCAGTTGAATTGGATCATAAGAGAAGCATTTAATTTCGAGGAGATGGCTAAATACTTTGCAGAATTACCATTGGTAAATGCCGAGGTTAACATTTACATCACTCGTCCAGCCTCCTCCGAGTCGCCTATTGGCCTGGATGCTAGCAATGATGGTGATTACAAGACCGAAGCTAAGAGCAACACATTAAGTGGAATATCTTTGCTCCAGTCGGACTACCCAGAATTGAACTTCTACTCGCTGAGACCCGACTTAAATACTCTTGTTCAGAAAGACATCGATGATGCAGCTAACAGTGTTGCATTTGTCACTTGTGGTCCAGCAGTGATGGTTGATGAGTTGCGTGCAATAATTGTTGAGAAGATTGACCTGACAAACAAGAGAGTTGATTTCTATGACACTGTGGATGTGTGGAACTAAAACCTCTGGGCAAAGAGCCTGAACGTCTTAGGAAATAGATTAAATTAATAGGTATTTTTTTTCAATTAACAATAAGTTATTCAACAGTTAATTGGATAAGGTAAAAACCAAGCGGCATCGCATGAAGCACACATTTCTCCTTAGATGATTTCTTATGTATTTACTTATCAATTTGCTGTTTCGATGTTAATCATTGTTTCTTGAGTATTCTTCGGAGACCTTATGAGAATTGGACTTGGGTATTAGTGTTAACTGCTTCCTCTTTTGTATATAATCCCTCACATATAAGGCGAAAAACCCCTTGTTTACGATAATATCGAGGTACAACTGATTTACGGTATTTTCAAGAGTACCATAATTGCGATCATTTGAATAGAGGAACTCTTGAGGGCTAAAATATCTTTCCTCGGGCTTAGAAATGGTCGTTGTTTGATAAGCATTTAAGGCAACCTCACGTTGCCATAACCTGGCCAGACACTCTACTAGCATAAAAGGCTTGGAAATTGAGAGAAACTTATGTAGTAGATCCGGTCTATTGATAAACACTGACAATACTGGCTATTTCCCACCAGTTATCTCTATCGAAGTATGCAGAGGCAACCTTATGGTATACAATTGATTGAAGGTATTTGACACAGGTATAAACAGACTTCTATTTCTAGCTTGGAATCTATTATCTCCCAACAGGAAGGCATCTCGAAGGCACTAGCTTCCGGGATGTATATGGGAAAAAATGAGGGAGATTTCGGACTTAAATTTGTCGATACATGTTATTTTCTCAGAGTATTCTTTTTGAATCTAGAAAGATAATGGTTAAATACCAGCGCAATTCAGTATCTACGAGGAAGCCTTTGGACATTAAATGGATAATAATACTGTGCAATCGAAAGAAAAAAAAATGAAGGCAGACCTGCGAAAGAGAGAATGAAAGTTAGCGGGAATCTTCTTAAAGTGAAAGAAGCAGTGAGAGAATGGCTAATGCGACACTGATCTTTACGAGAGCGCCAGAGTTTCCAATTGGTTCAACTGGAACAATGGTGACTTTTGGAGGCGAAATTTCCGAGTTGCCTGTAGAAGAAATGGAGAGAATTGTTTGGGATTTAGGGCTCAATTGCGTCGTTGAGGGCCCAGCGGGTGTTTGGCTGAGGATTTCCAAACTCGAGCCTGAAATTCCGGCAGGAACTGTCCCAGTAGATATATAAACAGAAGATACTTTGACCTCCGTAGTTATCAACGAACACTTCAATTCCTTGCAAGAGGTAAAGGTGACTGTGGTGGTTGACTCGGCTCTGCTTGCAGTCGAAGCTTCATAGATAGCGGTTGAGACACTACCTGGTGAATCCAGGCTGCCAGAAGAGAATGATTCAGGTTTCACGGTGGTAAACCTGAAATTCTCATCGGAAGACAATGCGCTCGTCAAGGATTCGGGTGTGACGGTGTTTGTGTTACTACTTGAACTGTTGTACCCACTGAACCTGGAGATTGAGGCCAGACTATCGATAAGACCACTGCTTGAAGAAGCTTTCACGTTTGTCGTAGGGACATACGGAGCCATGGTGGTGAGAGCTGGTTTTGATGTTGATCCTATTTTTGTGACAGAAATGAGAGAGCTACTCATAATACTGGGGGCTGAAGCAAAATTCGAAGACAGTAAACTGGCCGATGATGTATCGAAACTCAAGCTCAGCATCGACGAACTGGATGAAGGGATGTCTGAGCTAGTATTGAATGCCATTTCTGAGTGTGAGTCACTCATTTGACTGCTGGTTTCGGAACGAGATTGAGCAGAGGAACTAGGTTGAGAAATTTGAGTCAGAGCATCAGACTTTGAAGACATGGCAGTGGAGGCACTCAGTACTTTATCGGGTGCAGAGCTTGAGTCAAAAATGCTTTTAGTGGAAGAGCTGAATAAGGTAGAGGAACTAGTTGTGGATAAAGAACTCTTTTCGGAAGAACTCATTAGGGAAGATGAACTAGTTCGAGAAGAGTAACTCATTTGAGAAGAAGAATGGCAAGAAGAACTTGTTCCGGGAGAAGAACTCGTTTGGGAAGAGGAACTCAATCGAGACGAAGAACTCGACTGAGAAGAGGACCTCGTTTGGGAAGAAGAACTCGTCTGAGAAGAGGAGCTCATCTGGGAAGAGGACCTCGATTGAGAAGGTGAGCTAGACTGAGAAGATGAACTTGTTTGATAAGAGGACCTCATTTGGGAAGAAGAACTCATTTGAGAAGAGGAACTCAATCGAGACGAAGAACTCGTCTGGGAAGAGGACCTTGATTGAGAAGGTGAGCTAGACTGAGAAGATGAACTTGTTTGATAAGAGGACCTCGTCTGGGAAGGGGAACTCTTTTGAGAAGGAGAACTCATTTGAGAAGAGGACCTCGTTTGAGAAGACGAACTCGTCCGAGAAAAGGAACTCATTTGGGAAGAGGAATACATCCGGAAAGATGAACTCATTTGAGAAGAGGAGCTAGATTGGGATGAAGAGCTTTGTTGTGCTGTTGAACTTGAACTGGAACGAGAGCTCAGATTTGCAGCCGAACTTGAAGTCGACGAAGAGCTTACAGCCGAGCTTGATTTCGAAGATGTGTTGGAAGTGGAGCTTGAGACGTTACTGGACGAAGATCTAGAAGACGAGCTTGATGTCGAAGATGAGCTGGAAGAGGAGCTTGAGATGATACTGGACGAAGATCTAGAAGACGAGCTGGAGGCACTGCTTGAGCTTTGAATAACAGGGTAAGCGAGAGGCTTAGGGAATGAGCTCGGACAAGCGCAATAAGGCGGGACAGCAGCCATTCCAGGAACTGCATCTGAATAGATTATGGTGTATGCAACATTGTTATCGTCTGTGATGAAATCGAAAAATCTCCATTCGTACCCAAGGCCAATATCGAAGCTAAGAGAGTAAGGGCCGCTGAGAGATTTAACTGTTAGAAGGCCAGTCACAGAGTAGTCTGGATCGTAAAAGCCTCCATCGATGTAAATGTAGTTTCCATTGCCAAAACCTCTAACCCTGTAATTAATGTTGGGAGGGGAATTATTGTTCAACTCCATCACCGTGATGGCCGCAGTATCGGAAGTGAGCGCAATGGTAAGACGAGGGTCAAATTTCAATTTCAGGTCGCTGGGGAAAAGTTGAATAAATGATGCATCTCCAAACATGTAGCATCCATTTCCAGTCAACGGGCTGGTCTGTGTCAAAATGGAGTTGGTGAAACAAATATTTCCACTGTTGTTAACCCCGCTAGGATTATCAAACATGACTACTGAAGAAACGTCCTGCGGAGTTCCACCTTGAAACTTCATGTGTCCCGTGTTTGACCATGTGCCTGATTTCAGAGACACAATGGTTGGATCAGATGTGGTTACGTTCTGACCAAACCACATAAAACCCTTATTTGAAAAGCCTTTGTCCAGATCTATACTGAAAAGTGATTCAGGGCCATTTGTGGCATCCAAGACGACCAGGCCTTTGTTCAGAAAGCTCCCCACAGATTGACTAAAAGTCGAGGAGTCATTGTATGCGTATACATACAATGCCCCTTCGACTACGACATTCCCAGCAACCAGTAATTCGCCATCAAAGAGAGCATAGTAACTGCGACTATTAATCGAAAGACTTGAAACTCTTACATTTGCTCCGGCCGGCACTGATGTCGGAGTGGATATAGTGAGAGCTTGAGCATTTCCAAGTATCCAACATGCCACAGTGAACAACTGTACATAGTTGAGCTTCATTCCGAAAAATAAGTACAAAAATTTTCGATTGCATTCATCATCAGCTATCCGCTCACTATATAATCACTCGCCATGCCGAGCGACAGGAATAACGGGGTTCGTCAATGAAACCGAAATTTCGCAGCCATCCTGCGCCAAAAAACTCTGAGTAATTTCTGTCGGGCAAACGTTTGGCACAATCTAGTCAATCTTTTGAAGGCAAATCTGTATCTGCATTTTCCATAGCATCTCACACTGAAAGGATTTTTGTCTCTGGCAAGATTTGCAGATTCGTTCGTCATAAGCTCTCCATTTATCTAGTTTGCAGAGGCTGGTTTTTGGAGCTGAGATGCATTGCGCGGCTCCAAAAATTTGACAGTCAAAACGAAATTCAGCTTTCTTATTGGAAGAACCAAGTTTTGGTCTGGAGGATATATGCACACTCCTGCGCCCTCGCATGGCTTAAACCGATTAGAGTTCGTATCTGTCGCCTTTCGTGCATACTGACACGCCAGGCTTTTACATAAACTTCGAGCATCTCGTCATCACATTCATCCAAAGAACAACAGGAAAAAAAAGGAAAGGACTCAGTTTCAAGATTTGAGTCAATGCAAGTACCACTGAAAGATAAGCGAATGTTTTGGTGCAAGAATCAAGTACTGTTCTGATCTTTCTACACGAACGCCTCGTTAGTTGTGGGAGTACACCCTTCAATAGCGTACAGGACCTTTCACCAATCGGCATTACAGGCATTTCGGAGCGCCTACCAAAAAAGCCCAGAAAGAGTTGATTGACTATTCCGTTGCATATATAGAAAAAAGCATGACTTAGCATTGATTTAAATTATTGATGTGGCAACATGCACTACTTGCAACCTTAGGGGCTTTTAGCCTCTATTGTGAAGCTAATCATAGTCATTAGTAGAAGCACTACGAAGTTTTGACATTGCTTCAAGACTTTCAGAGGATAACTGTCTTTGTTTTTGTCTAATTTTTTCTTTCTTGTTACAATCCAAACACGGTAGAGGTCTTCCATGCTTCTAATTGAACAGCGGTTGTATTGCTCCACATCCATCGGGACTCGATTGAGATCATGAGTATGAAGAAATCTTCACTATCGGATAATATGCTCGTGGGTGAAGAACGAGCAGTTTAGTCACTTCTGCTTTGTTTCGGTGATGCCTCTCCACGAAAAGCATTCATACTCATTCGGGATATAATAAAGGGGGATAGTTTTTCTGCTGCTGAGAAACTTGCGGAATTCTCGAGACTATTACTTCTATAAAGGAGAGCTCAAGATACTTTTTATTCAATTCCTTTACCTTTGATACTGCGAAGCGGGTTCTCAGAAATAAATGGAAGCATGTATTAGCGAGCACAAATCCTGGATACATGGGAAGGGAAGTCATAACTGATGAAAATAGTTACACTAATCAATTGAATCTTAATTTGAAGAAGAGAGCTCTCTTTTATTTTTTCTTTTTTTATCTCGGTCATTTAGAGTTTCTGACGAAGTGTGGTCAGCAAGGCGTAAAATGCGGGCACAACTGTAAATTCGAACAGCCATTCATCATTTCTTTCGGAGTCGGATTATGGAATACAGAGCTTTTCAATCAATGCATGATATCTATAACTTAATTTGACGTACTTTTCTATTGTCTGAATTGAAGACTTGGTGGCTAGTTGGTTACGATAAGGTAATGACCAGGGAAAAAAAATGAAGAAAAAGAGACGAAAGATCCATGCGGAAGCATTCTAACGGAAAGAGCTGCCTGCTCCGAGTTTTGGCCCCCAAAATTTCCGTCCCGTTAAACTCAAACAGAACATACTATAGCTTTCGAGTCTCTGAGAATTTCAAGCCTCTCGCATTTGAAGTTCTAAAACTGGCAGCAACAAACTATTTTGTTCTAGTGCTATAACACCCATGCATCTCTGTAAATTGTTAATAGTGCTCCAAATCTTGACCAAGTTCAAACCCACAACCATTCCTGTGATTTCTAGACTGCCACATTAAGGTATCGCAAACATATCAAAACAGAATTCTTATCAATTAAACTCTTTTTTCTCTCCATACCCAACTCATTTAGGGTGGCACCGCTTTCGGCCCCAAGTACTGGTGCTACATGCACTCCGCGTATTTGCCTGTCATACAAGTACTGTTTCTCTCGCTCTACGATGGGAATTGGCGCAATGCATTTTTCTAGAACTAAAACTTATTTTTGGCGCATTTACAAGAGCTCTTTGTTTTTGCCGTTCAGTTTATTTGCAATTGATTTTTTGGTGACTGTGGGTAACGGAACGAGCATATCCATTATGTTAAGGGAAAAGCTTAGACAACGTCACGCCAATCTTCATGCTAACAGAAGATCTTCGGGACCGACATAATGTTCCATTGTCAATTCTTATTGTGAAAGAATAGAAGGTGACTTTGATAATAAAAAGATTTGGTTGATGCTTCTCTTTTTTGTTGAAATTATCGATTGGTCTTAAAGTGCGGCTTCACAAATATCAAATGAACACGAAATTACTCTGTTGGTTCAATTGAGGGTAGAAGGAAGTTTTCCACACGCATTGCAGCATCTCTGAACGAGGACAACAGAGTCGATGAGATGGGAATACAAGCAATGATACTGTGCCTTCTTGAATTCTATAGCACCAGAACTAACTTATTCCATGATACTGAAGTCACACCATAGTCAAAGGTATGTGCATTTGGAGAGTGAAGGTAACCCCTCGCGTTACTGTCTAATGGAGCAAAAACCACACATGCACAGTTACATAGGTTCGATTAAGCACACTAGAGTTCATTGATGACTCCGTCCTGATATTGTTCAAACTTCAAATGGTGCTTTTTTTCCATGGATCTCTGTTCGAATAAACCACCCTGCAACGATGTTATGTGCCGTCCTTTGCACACACCAAAATACAGACGTCTTGAAAGTCTCTGGATCAACGGATTGTAAGGGAAGAAAAGTGTTCATTAGATTCTAAACAACTCATACGAGGTTTTCTGTGTTTCGAGAGCCAGACTTTTTGATTGACGTGTAAGCAAAGACTTGGAAAGTACATTCTAGCAATAATTCCGTGTCGGCGTGCTTCTCAACAGCGATTGGTTCTGGAAATCGAATTGCTCAACGGAGCTTGATCCAAAACTGACCTTTGTGGGGTCCTCTCATTTGAGTATCCCACCAGTCAATTGGTCCTCAATGTGGAGTGTGATTGCCGTGTCGATTGAATCTTAGTTAGCCACATTTTATATCTGCGTTCTGGGTAACATTGTCCTCGAACTCAAGTACTCGGTGCTAGGCCAAGATGGTGTTCGCTCGTTTGCTGCCAATTTTTATTATTATTATTTGTATTCGAACTTAAACAAAACACCAATGGGGAAAGCTGTCACGCTGGATACCCCGCGTATAGTGCATAACTTTAGGCGAAGTAGATATCCACGCAGCCACAGTCCCAAAAGGCCCCACAGTCCCAGGAATGATCCCTAAGACGTTTTCTATCCGATGGGCGAAGTATCAGATCGAGTGTCCTCAGTAGCCCATCTGTCCGAGGCAAATTCTTACTCACAGAATGGAAGATCTCCGGATCGCATTCAAAGTGTTCTGCAGATATGGTTCAACAAGGTTTTCAAATTCATCTATGAGGTGTGTGGCAGGAGTGATTGAAAAGCTGTGTTGCACCCCAGTCAATTCAATCTAGCCTGAATGCATAGCCACATCAGATTTGAAAAGAGAGTTTCGAAAATTTTGTTTTGGAAGTGGTATGTCTTTTTCCGGTGTAACTATGGATCTTTCGAGGAGGATATGATACCATGGAACTGTTAAGTAGTCGTGGATAAGTATCTGTCCTTGGTTTAGTCTCCAAGTGGATCAGTGTTGGATTGATAGACGGAAGAGACGGAGGAGCCATGCATTTCCGAAGATAGCTTCGTGGGCCACTTGTACTCTTCTACCGAGGAATTGTCGGTCAAGCTTTAAAACACCATGACCGCCAAGTTGATTCTTGGTAAAGACTGTCTTTTGGCCAATCCCATAGAACATCTGTTACTACTTTCGTCCATGAGACGAGCGATTTCTGGTTTTGTCACAGGGGAATGAATAGTAGAGTTTGAGAGGAGAGAGAAATTGTCCGCTTGTACTAGTCGAGATGGCAGTCATTCGTCTATTTTATGAATCACTTCGAATATCTTTCGACGGACGCTCTTCTTTCCTATCAAGATCTTCGACGGTGACTCCAAGATATTTCAATTTTGACAGTTTAGCAACCGTGGCTATTGGAAAGCCGACACGGGAGCATCGATCGGGATGATCATGACCAAAACCAGACTTTTATCAACACTGACCTTGCACCCGGAGTGAAATGAACTAATGAGAGGCAGGAATTGACTACTGGACGATCTCCATTCCGCATCAACACCATTAAATCGCCAGCAAAGGCCATTACCTTTATATCAGTAGGAGCGAAATAGTGTCGAACCCGGAGGGACATTCCTTTTATTTTTGACAAGTTTTGTAATAATTATTCCATTTCGAGAATGAATAGAAATGGAGAGGATCGATTTCCCTGCATTGTACCTCGTCTCATAAGAAATCGTGAACCCTGGACATTGTTAATGTAGACTTGAGCATGTTGAGCTCGGAGAATGGTCATTATCGCTGTTCGAAGACGTGGGGGAATACCAGTCTTTTCCAAACATTTCCCAATCTATTTCTGATTGATCAGATTGAATGCTTTCTGGAAGTCAATGACCCCTGCAGCTAGGTCCTCTGGGTCATCCAAACTGGCATATGGATGGGTCCTCTCGTATGTATGCCAATGATGGAGTACTGGTCGGAACAGGAGAATATTATCATGAATTTTGTAAAGCCAGTTTAATAGGGTGCTATTATCTGATCAGCAACCAGTAACAACCGTTCATTGATACCTTGGCAGATTAATCGAAGACTGGTGTTGATGAGAGCGATCGGTCTAAAATTCTTTATCTCTTTCGAGTTCAGAACCTTTGGAATCATGGTTAGGGGAATGGTTGTCATGAAGTTGGGAATCCCTCCTCCATAAGGCCATTTGCTATTTTGGGTAAGCATATCCCTGTACATGTCTCAGGTAGATTTCCAAAATTTGTAAGTAAAATCGCTGGGTGCTGAATCCGATTTCGTTTGAAGGCATGAAAAAAGTTCATCTTGGGCGAATGGGCGATCAAGTAAATGCTGACTTTTCTCGTCAATGGCGGGGAGATCAAGATATATTCAGTTTCTGGGAGATCCCATAAGTCCTCATATTGATTTCTCCAGAAGTTCGTCGCCATTGTGGTAATATCCTCAGTAGTTTCAGCAATCTTGTCATCATCATTCAATTCATGGATAACTCTTTTTCTCGGAAGCATTCCCTTCATCATCAAATTGATATTATAAGCTTCCAGATGCTTAATAACGTATGATATCCGTTGCAATTTCTTCCGACAATCATACACCAATTTATCAAAGTCAGTGTACCCGTGAATATTCTCGATGCTGTAAAAATCTCATCTGGAGCTACAAACCGCACCAACACACTACTCTTCGCATTGATCATCAGTGATGTACGTAGTGTAATGTGGATGGAGGTTTGGTGACGTGGTCGTTCATAGTACAGATAGATATGAGACTGTAGACTTTCATCGACTTTTATACGATCAAGTCTTCGAGATTTCCCGTGAGAGGAATTTGTTCCGTGGCGAGTGATTTCGAATAGATGCGCATTGCATCGATTAGGTTGTAATCTCGAATGCACCAGGCTAAAATTAATCGAGCTTCATTTGCCGGGGGTGTGGTTTTGCTTGGGGAACCAGAAATAACATCAAAATAAATGACTTGAATGTTGTGAGAGTCGCATCCAGTGATGATCCGAGCATTCCTTTTTATAAAATACAGTTCGATTGCCCAATGGAGACATTTAATTACATTTTGTTGTCCTTCGAAGCGTTGACACGGCATGTCGACTGCAACAAGGAGCATCTCTCCTAGTTCCGTCATCACTGACATCGTGGCCACCAGCCAGGCACTCTCTTCATTTAAATCAAGACAATCAATCTCTAAGCAGGAGAAAAGGTTATGATTATTGCTGTCCCTTCACCCGGCCAAGGACCATACACGGAGAGACGACCGGGTTGATACCTCCAGCAACGACAATATATCATGGCCTATCAATACTGACCATAGTTTTGTGCGTTGGACGTTCTTTAGCAAGGCCCGTAATAAGATTTCGACTGGCACTCGGATTGTACCCTTGTAGCGCCGCCAGAGAACAAATCTTTCTCCAAAGAAGAAAGTTACATCTCTAAGATTGATTCAGTTTCACTGTGGTTGAGTCCAGAGGAGCGTCTGCGTCTGACGAGTCGGGTTTTGACCTGGGGGTGATGTTGCGTCTGGCTTGCCTTTTTTGTAGAGAAGGGGGGTCGAGAGTAAACACTTTTGGTTGACTCCTCTTTCTCCGACACTTCTTAGCCATGTGCCCATTCTGTTGACATCTGCTACATCTACTTTTGGGACAAGTCGAAGCAAGGTGGCCAACTTTATAACAGTTGGTACATGTCAAGCCCGGCACCGCCACAATCATGGTGGACTTTCCGTAAAGGGTGTAGAAGACCGGTTTTGGAAGGGTATCGTTTTTAAGCGTCATGAAGCCAAAGAGTGAACCTGTCCAAGACTTGGGGTCCGTCACCAGGAGCTCTTCCGACACCAGATAGCTCTGGCTTGGAAGCCCGAAGAGGTGCCACCGCAATTGTTCTTCTGGGTCGAGCGGCAGACCCAAGGGATAGATGAACTGGAAAGGGAAGCGGTCGTGGCCTGGTCTAGTGATCGTCACCGGAATCCCATCCACAACCACATCCGTAAGGCATTCCTTATAGGCTTCATGAAGCACGCGAAGACTGACTTCAGGATGTTCTTCCTTTTCCAAGTAGTCAAGAACAGGGTGGAGCAAATCTTTCTCCGGCATAAACGTAGGGTACATCAATACCACGGCCCCATTCCTCTCGCGCACTGTACCCTTCGAGTACAACACACGACGGACCAGCTGTCCGTACAACCGATTCAACCACTTTACATCCTCCTCCGATGGAAGGTTTTCCGCAAGAAGCGCATCCAAAAGAGCATCCGCCCTTGCCACATCGTACTTCTTCAATTTCTCGCCCATGGCCTTGAAGCCCTGCGCGACCCGCTTCATATCCTTGGCCTTGACCAAAAGCGTGGCATGGGTTTGGAGATCCGCGGTTCGATGGACAATGTACGCACGAAGCTGTTCAACAGGAAAGCGTTTAAGAAGCTCAACGTGCGAGCGCCACGAGGCTTCGGGGAAGTTCCTAAAGTAGTAGCCCAAGTTGACTTCCAAGTGGTAGTCTTCACACGAGCCGTCGTCGTCAATATACTTTTCATATCTGACATGAGAGTTTGGCGAGAGAAAATCGAGATAGAGCGCCCGATAGTAATGTACGACTCTTTTTCTAAGGATGAGGCCCATGAACGGAAACCGACTTCTGGCTTCCTCCAACGTGATCTCCCTAACAGTATCTGGATGTTTTGGATCAAACCTCATATATATATAGTTATTGTCTTTTTTATTTTATGGATATGTGGGTCTTTTATATTTTATTTAGGTGGCCGTGCAGCTCACCAAGTCTCCATTCTGCAGAACCAGATCTACAGTAAAATACAGAAAAAAAGGAAAAGCAAAACGAGCAGGAATTTTCAAATAGCGGTTGGACCATGTTTTGGGTAGCTCGTTTTCCGGAGTATCTATCTGCAGAAGTCGCAGAAAATTTAGAGCCCTGCCCAATGTGTTTTTGGAGAAATACCACCGTGCAAGACGGGTGAAAATTTGCACATCGGATCGGCCAATGCCAGCAGAAGCCAAGGCGAGAGCCATGAGCGATCAGGTCATGCGGGAGAGTCAGTTGTCTAAGTGGTCCAAAGTGCTGAAGTGTGATGTGAATGGTAGTTATGTATGGGTGGCTGATTAGGTATGTAGTCTACTACATGACAGAACGGGAACAATGGCAGTGAAATTGAAGGAAACATTTGGATATGGTCTATTGTATGTTCAGTAAGGAATTGTAATACTTTTCTATTGTTATTTTTCGTTGTTGGTCATTTTGGCTGTAGTTCTGAAGCTATCTGTAGAAGAAGAAGACAACTGGAGCAAGAAGTAAGTTTTGAAGGGGAAAACGATGGAGATGGAACTTTGTATGTTCATAAAGGAAATACAGTTTTATTCTTTTGATAGTTTTCATTATTGGTCACTTTGGGTTGGTATTGAGTTGTGATACCACCCAACAAGACAATTTAAACAGGAAGAATGACAGTTGACGAGAGGAAAACATTTGGATATGGTCTATTGTATGTTCATTAAGAAATGAAAGTTTTCTTCTCTTGATATTTTTCATTATTGGTCACTTTGAGTGTGACTCCTGAAGGTACCGTAGATATATCACCACAGTGTACAACAAGAAGACGCTCTAATGTTGGAGTGAGTATGTTAGACACTTTAATGGATATATATAGTGTTATTTTTTGATGTTGTTATCTTTTCGTTTGTTCATTTTTGTTTTTGGTGACTTTGGGTGTGGACATCAGAGTTATGCTACAGGTTCCAACAAAAAGACACTTGAAGTCGGTAGTGAATATGTTAAGCACTTCAATGGGTATATACAATGTTCTTCTTTGACCTTGTAACGTTTGATTTTGATATTTTCTGATATTCGTCTGTTTTGGTATTGTGTTGTAGGTATGACAGGTAGTCACAACAAGAAGACACTTGGATGATGTAGTGAGTATTTTAAAGTATTCAGTGTAGTTATGTATTGTTATTGATCGATATTGTCTTCTTTATTTTGATTTTGTTGAGTGAGTGAGTGAATCTTGTAGTAGTAATGGTACAGTGCTACAGTCAACGACAGAAGACATTCAGTTGTTGCAGTCAGTATGTTAGACACTTTTATCGATATTTATGTTGTTATTGTTTGACCTTATGATCTTTTTTGTTGATACTTTTTAATATTTGTCTCTTTTGGTATGGTGTTGAGGCTATGGATGCTACAGTCAACGACAAGAAGACATTCAAGTGTTGTGGGAGTATGAGACACTTGAGTATAGTTATTCATTGTTATTAGTTGGTGTGAGCTTCTTGTTTATTGTTGTTTTTTGTTTTTTGTCTCTTTTGATCTGGTATACTGG
Organism: Australozyma picinguabensis; assembly: GCA_030582875.1. NCBI lineage: Eukaryota > Fungi > Ascomycota > Pichiomycetes > Serinales > Metschnikowiaceae > Australozyma > Australozyma picinguabensis. Next base: position 26,976 of record JAJMHD010000058.1, read on the forward strand.
TACAGCCAACGACAGGAAGAGATTCAAGTGTTGTAAGTATATGTTAAGCACTTCTGTGGACATGTATGGTGTTATTAGTTGGTATGAGCATCTTTGTTGCTGTTAGTTTTTGTTTTTCGTCACTTTGGGTTTAGTATACTGCTACAGCCAACGACAAGATGTCATTTTGATAGGTGTACGGATGAGTGAGTGAGTGATTGTGCATTAGATATATAACTGATCCTACGAGTAATCACTCTTAACGGTTCTACCTGGCTAAATTGCGGGGAGCACCGGGGCAAAAAGAGGGAGAAAAAGCCGTGGTCTTAAATGAAAAACAAAGATGGCCCCTGAAAAACAAAAATGACCAAGAAAACGCCCTCAAAGACCTGGTTAACCTGGGCATAGAGCCAACACGACCGGCGGACCTCTAAGATTAAAACCTTACGCTTTATTAGGCGCAGGAGAAACTACGAGCACAGGAAGACCTGATCCGCCATCATATATAAAATCGCTGAACACGTAGGACGGGACGTTGTCAGGATCCCATCCGAGTTGTTCGAAAAAGATTGAACCTGAAACACGCATCTGCAGGACAAGCATACAGAATGTTTGGCGCCGTGCTGTATTAGACTGTCGTTGTCTGAGTGCGTATCAAGGTTAATCTGTCTGGACGGGCAATAAGTCAAACAATAAATCAATCAATAAGTCGGGCAATAAATCAATCAATCAATAGATCAATAAGTAAATCGAGAGAGCAAGATATCGAGCAATCGAGAAGTCCGAAGATCAAATTACATTTTGTGGGGGGTCCGAAACCGTACCTTGCACTCGATGTAAAAAGATTCAGTAATCAAGAAATCAATAAGCAAGAATGTAAATCTGTAAGTAAATAAATCAATTCGAAAATTCGTTCATTTCTGTTAATGACTAAATTCGTCGAAGATCGCGAAGTATCAGAAACAGGGGATGAACATGAAAACAATTTCAAGAAACAAAATCATCAAGAAGAAAATCAAGTGGAATGCAAGATCAACTCCTTGAGCTAAAAACATGAAAATCCGGGAAACAAGTTTCAACCGAATATTCCATTATTAAAAACACTGTGAGCAAAAGCTCAACTAAGATAACAACCAAGAATGAGTCTTGGAAAATTAGGAGGAATTCTCGGAGAAATCACTCTCAAACGAGTATTCCAAATTGGAAAACAACAGGAAGCAAATGCTCCATCAAAAATAAACCACCAAGAAAGAGTCTTGGAAAATGGTGAGAATTCTCGGAGGAATCACTCTCAAGCGGAGAAGTCTCACAGAAAATAAAAATATATGGAACAAAAGTTCACAAAATTCAAATGCAAGGCAGGGGTGAACCAAGTGTGGATCGTGATGAAGATGAAGCTCTCATTTAGGCGAAGCTTTCAGGTACGAGGTCCTAGGTCCCAGGCTCTTAGGTCCCAGGCTCTTAGGTCTATTTATAATATAAATCCTCGTTTCACCCTGAGCCATTTGCCATCGAAGATTTCAAAATCAAGGGGATCGACTTCAGTTAAAGTAGCAACAGTGCGAGAACAACGTCTCAACTAGACACTTTAATGCGAGTGTCGTAAACAAGGAAACACAATCAACGAGTATTATTCGAAGACTGGAAAAACAAGTAGAGATACAACTGAATCCACGGCCAATGGAATCAGAGGTGTACTCAAATAATATCTGAAACAATATCATCATCAGTATTGTTTACAGTAGAGTGATTCGTAGTAACGAAGAAGCGACCGTAGTTCGAGATCACTGATCGCTTGAGCATGATTTGGAACGCGTGCTTTTAGAAGACGACGCATATATGAACAAAACTTATCCTGTGGTTGACCGCAGACACCGACCAACTTTGAGATTTCGGGGAGACCCCGGAGTCCCGCGTATTGCCACACCTGACAAGCTATACGGCATTGAAAGAAGGTGTGATGGAGGGTCTTGATGTCGCGACCACAGAGTA
>JAJMHD010000059.1:0-28344 GCA_030582875.1 Australozyma picinguabensis
TGAAGACTCCAATTCCCGCGGAAGTTGCATTAGAGGAAGCCAAAAAAGATTGGGCCGAGAATGGCTTCCAGTTTGAAAAGTTCTTCCACTACTCACAAGTTCTCATTGGAAATGGGTATGTTTATTTGGAGACAGACGACAATGAGTTTGTCAACCCAGGCCAATCATTGTGGGAATGGAAGTCATTTTAGTGGTATTCTGTTTTAGTTGTATTCTGTTTTAGTTGTATTCTGTTTTAGTTTTTGTCCTCAAATCAATCTTTATACTCAATTTTACAATGTGTTCAAATACTTTGATCAACTGAGCGCTCTTTAAAAAGTAGACCCAAACCGATTCATAAAGAATAGCCCATAACATTCAACACTAGCTGAAATTAAAAAAAAACACCTTCAATCCGATCCATGCAAAAAGTCCAATTGCTCAATTTACAGTCCATCCAATTGCTTGGTTTCCGTCTCCAAGGCGGCACCAAAGAGCACAGAACCCAACCAAATAATCCCGCAAAACTATAAAAGGACAGCATTTTTCCCCAAAAAAACGCTCTTTCTATTTTTTAATTGCAATACCGGTCCTGCACCATGTAGCCCATCACACCCTAGACATCGTGTATCCCCAGATTACTCCACACTTTCTTCCCCAAAATGTCTGACCACGACGACGTATGTACGATTTTTCCAGCCCATCTGCTCAACACTAACCCCAGATTCGTGCCAAACGTTTGGCCAGGCTAGCTGCGCTCAGCCAGCAGAACTCGCTGGCTTCCGATTTGTCATCCAAGGATGATTCGAAGACTACCTCGGCCAAGAAGTCGAAAACGGCCCAATCTGAGGCTTCTTCGCAATTGGAGGAAACAAAAGGCTCCACTTTGCCGAAAAATTTGAGCGCAAACCGTTCAGCGGGTGCCAATTCGTCGAATCATGTCTCATCTGTAGCAGAGAGTAAAACTAGTAAAACGATAGATAAATCAAGTGATACAGCCAAAGCTGCTACTCCAGCCGCCGCCTCCCCACCAATTGCGCCTGAGATTCGCTTGGATAAATGGATCAGATCGGAGGTGCTCCATTGGTTTGCGTTAAACAGCTTCCCCGATGTCCAGCCTGATGGAACGTGCTTTGATGAAAACTCCATGGACGACATCTTCGTGGAGGTTCTCACGGTGACAGGAGTCCAAATGCCCATGCTGTACTTGTGCGATGTGTACAAAAGAGCGCATTCTGTCAAGAGAACGCTTCCAGCCAAGGATGCCATTCATGGCGCCAAAATCGCCGTTTTGAACTCTGTCATATCGTTCTGTGCGGCTTACGGTATAATTTGCTTCCAGGTGCCAGATATGATCCTCAACACCGATGTGCCAGCCAGCATCCAGTTCTTTGCCGACCGCCAAGACGCACATGTGTTTCTAGCTGACCTCATAGCCAAAGCCGAGGAGCAAGACTCATTGATGGATGTTTTGGAGGTACTTGTACCAGGCCTTGCTGTCAAACTTCACCTGGTCTCGCTCCACCAACCAGAGTACTCTAAATATCTTTCTCTCTGGGAATCCCTTGCCGCCATGAAGCCCGTCTGTGCTAATTTCTCGCAAATACCAGGCTTCAACCCAAGTGACCGCAAGAAGGCTCTAGCTTTCGAACATGAGACCTTACTCGGATCCTTCCTCAAATTGTCGCCTCTAAGCAGCGCTTCGGCCGTGGCATACTTCAACTCAAACCCTCAAATGACCGAGGAGCTTCAATTGTCGAACAGCCAGCTTTCGCCAATTTTCATGTCGATCAAAAGCGAGTATAGAGCACTTTTCGATAGATTGTGGTTTATTGTTGACAAGCTTGTTCGTGGAGGTGCAAGAACGAGACTGGACATGATGAAATGGTTTGCCGAGCTTGTGAATCTCTCTCATTTACGTACGGGTACCTACGCTGATCTGCGCAAGCTTCCGTCCGATGCATTCATGTTCAACATCTCTTACATATTTGTGCGTCTAAGCATGCCGTTCTTAGATTATCCTGGATACACAAAGCTTGACAAGATCAACCAAGACTACTTTGGCCCACTGAACAAACTATTGGAAATCACTGACGAGGCCAGAGTCTATGCGTCGTCCAAAGAGGCTGAAGAGTACTACGAAGATGCAATGGCACAGGATGCCAACTTCATCACTGAATGTTTCTATGTCTCTTTGGCATACTTGCACTATGGTATTGGCGGGACTATCTCCAACTACAAGAAGCTCAAAAAGCAGCAGCAACATTACAGTCAGCAACTCGAAGCACAGAAAAAGCGTTTGGGACCACAGCACCCGTTGTTGCAGACCCTTGTAACCGCACTCAATACCAGTAAGTGCTGCTGGTGGGCCATTACAGCATTTGCGGTCGATCAAAGTATCAACGGAGACATCTTTGATTTTGTTGTCGGAGCCACACAATTCTTCACCAGGATCATTGATCCAGCGCACAAACATCCATCTCCGAAATTGCAAATTCCCATCTTTGAGGTAGACAAAGTGAGTCAGTTGGACGACTTTGAATTCTTGAAGTCCAAGGCTCCTTTGCCCTGGAAGTACTTGCCAGAGTTTTGCTTGGAGGGAATCATCAATTATTCCAAATTCTTGTTTGAATTCCAATACAATTCGCTCGAAAACGATCAAAAGGTTTCATGTCTTGCAGATTTCCTAGTCACTTTGTTAAGATGTCCTGAGTTAGTTGGAAACCCGCACATGAAAGGTTCCATTGTCGAGATTTTGTTTTTTGGAAGCATCAACGACGGAAACTCTAGACCGGGCGTATTCAACAAGCTTTTGTTCGAGGATCCGTTGATCCAAAACAACTTGCTTTATTCTTTGTTGGATGTCTACGTGACAGTTGAAAAGACAGGCGCCTCGTCTCAGTTCTACGACAAGTTCAACAGCAGATTCTACATTTCCAGGATTATAGAGCAATTGTGGCAATCAAACTTTTACAAAACGCAATTGAGCAGCTATTCGAGAAGCAAAGTTGACTTCTTCATTCGTTTCGTGGCTAGAATGTTAAACGACACGACATACTTATTCGACGAGGCGTTCAACGAATTAAACAAAATCCACAGCATGCAAGAAGAGTTGAATCGGCGCGAGGCTGGCCAAGAAGCAGATGAGGAAACTCACGGCACGACAGAAGAATTGCAATCGCTGTTGCAGACATCGGAGCTGCGCGCCAAATCCGAGATGGGTCTTGCAAACCAAACAATGATGTTATTTAAACTCTTCACGGAACAGGTTCCTGAAGGCTTCACGATTCTGGAGCTTGTAGACCGTTTGGCCGGAATGTTGGACTACAACTTGACCTTGATGGTGGGCCCCAAATGTTCCAATTTGAAGGTCAAGGAGCCTGAGAAATATGGCTTTGACCCCAGGAAAATGCTTTCGGATATATGCCAAGTCTACGCCAACTTGAGCAAGCAGCAGAAGTTTGTCGATGCTGTAGCCAGAGACGGAAGATCGTTTGACTTCAAGCTTTTCGCCCGTGCCAAAGACATCTTGTCCAAGAGAACCAGCACGCTCCCCGAGACTATCACCAACTTCTATGAATTCGGAGAAGCTGCCGAGAACCAGCGACTTTTGGTGGAGCAGGAAGAAATGGAGTTGGGAGACGTGCCCGACGAGTTCTTGGACCCCTTGATGTACACACTCATGGAGGACCCAGTGATTCTTCCCGGATCCAAAGTCACGATCGATAGATCCACCATCAAAGCGCATTTGCTCAGCGACCCCACGGATCCATTCAATCGTATGCCATTGAACCTCGAGGACGTGATTGACGACGTGGACATGAAACAGAAAATCGCCGAGTTCAAAAAGGGCAAGCGCAGTGTACAGTAAGTAAATGAATGAACAAAGAACACAAGTCCAACCACCAAAATTTGGATCTACAAGAATTTTCGAAGATATATATGCTCTACACAGATCACTCCAGATCGTACAATTATATTAACACCATGTAAACACTTAAGCCTTGATAGCGTAGATTCTCTTTGGGAAAGCCTTTCTTTGCTTTCTGGCCTTGACGGTCAATCTAGCGGCATCCTCAGCAGACAAAGCTCTTCTCAAAGCTCTGGTCTTCTTCTCTCTCAAGTCCTTTGGAATGTACTTCTTACCGGCGTACAAAGCTCTGACGTTAGCTCTTTGGTTGGCGGTGATGACAGTCAAAACTCTGGCGATGTTCTTTCTGACAATGGCGATTTGTGGGACAGCTGGCTTGGTCAACTTTTGGACCTTGAGGGAAGCCAATTCTTGCTTCAACTCGACCAACTTGGTCTCCAATTGCTCCTTGGATTGAGCTCTCAATTCTGGAACGTTAACACCGGCCTGTTGTTAGTATGATGTGGGGGATTATTGTGAGATGAGAAGACATAGATAGAAATATAGAGAAAGAGACAGAGATAGACATAGAGGAACACAGTCCAATCAGATTAAGTCAAAAAGGTGTTTGACAATTACCGCGGCGTAGAGCAAAGATGATCTAAACATGTGGGCGGCCATATATTGATAGGATCGACAGGATCAGGAATTCTTAGATGTTCTTTAATTTTCAGTTTCGACAAATGATAGCCTGTGATTGATCGAGCCAACTTGCACATTCAAAACATGGGGGATTAAGGAGTACTAACGTCGTGTCATTCTGAAGATTCTGAAGATTCTGAAGTACTTTGATTTCAACTTTTCGGTGATTGGATGTACTTTGACGATTCTGTTACTTCTGCATGGTTCACGGGTTACGCTGTTCAGGCCTCTGCTATCATGTCACGGTTGTCGTTTTCTCGTTTCTCTGTGGTCTCCTTCCGACTACGGGGTTCTCATTTGTGACAGCACATACCATTTCGTATAGTGATGAAGAGATAGGTTTGTTGGTAGCGAAAAATTTTGTGATTGAGGAAGAGCGCGGGGCCTGCAGAGATGGCGGTGGGAGAGGAGGCACGGGTGCGAAAGCTGCACACGTGATGTGAGGGCACAAGCCCTAGCCTACCTCCCCTACTTCACCCCCTCCAAAAACGGACTAAGTTTTAGGTTTTTCTGGCTTAGATTGTTTGAAGTGATTTGTTTGGGGTGTGGTTTGAATTTGGTGCAGTTTTGGGGACTCTAGGTGCCGTTGCAGCCACTCTGTCCTCTTTTGTATGGGCGAGACTACGGAACCGATAAAGGCTGGAAATTGGCGAAATAGAATCGGAATTAGACAAATTTAGGATGTATTTCTTACGTTCAATTACAATTTGTAAAATTTGAGCGGTTGTATTGATAGATCGATGGTATTGGAGTCGTTTCTATAATGAACAACTGAAGATTGTAGAAAGATGATTGCAAGTGGATAAATCTAAAGCACTGGCAATTTGAAATTTAATATTTTGATAGCCTTTTTTTGACTTCTTATGTGACACCGGAAATCTCGTAGAGTTTGTTGTCAGAAGCTATTAATAGTCTGAAAGAAGCACTAGGAAATTAATGTCATCTCTGTAAAATCCTCAAAAAGAGTAAAAACGGAAACTTTTCGACCATTCATTTGCATAGAGACACGAAAAACAAGAATCAAATGTCAATTGACCCTTTCGTGGGTTCTGCGCTCAAACTTCAAACATAATCGAATCTCACATTGTTGAAGCAGGCAACGAATTATAAAAAACTAGTTCACCTCAAATACTTTGTTCCACCAAACTGTTCGGTACCAATTGTGCTACCTGAATCACTGTACAACACAGAGTGTCGTATCTATCACCCGACACTAATACAACCCAATGTCAACAATCTAATAATCACTACACATCAATAGAATAGAATACAAAAATATATTGGAGGCCCGGCGGCGTCCACATGTCAGTCAGGGGCATGCATTCGATCTCCTTACAGGAACTAAATAATTAACAAGACACTGCATGGCACAACAATGATTACCATGCCTCAGGTCCAATACAACAACATAGGGCGCCAGCAAAGTGGGCCCGCTTAGTTGGTGTTCTTCAACTTGTTGGACAACCACTCCAAACCCTCGTACAAACCGTCACCGGTGGTAGCACAGGTGGCCTGGATGTACCAGGATCTTTGTCTCATGGAATGCAAGCCCAACTTGTCGGTGACCTCGGCAGCGTTCATGGCGTTTGGCAAGTCCTGCTTGTTGGCAAAGACCAAAACCAAAGCGTTCTTCAACTCGTCCACGTTAAGCATCTGTTGCAACTCCTCTCTGGCCTCAGAAATACGGTCTCTGTCGTTGGAGTCGACCACGAAAATGATACCCTGGGTGTTTTGGAAGTAGTATCTCCACAATGGTCTAATCTTGTCCTGTCCACCGACATCCCACACAGTGAAGGAGATATTCTTGTACTCGACAGTCTCGACGTTGAAACCAATGGTAGGAATGGTGGTGACAATCTCACCAAGCTTCAACTTGTACAAGATGGTGGTCTTACCGGCGGCATCCAAACCAACCATCAATATTCTCATTTCCTTCTGGCCGAAGAAGTTGAACAATTTAGAGATAGACAAACCCATTGCGACGCGATTTCAGGTGCAAACAAAAGAGAAACAGAGGTGACTAATATAAAGACCTGCTATTTAATGAGTACCGGCTCCACACAACCCAGAATGTTCTTTGGCAAAGGTGAAGGGGATGGGAAAAATTTTTAGGCGTGACTTTTTCCGAAACAGGAGATGATTTCTTGTACACGGGGGGACACGGCCTGCAGATAGATCACACGGATACGGGGTCTAGGCGATGTAATCAGATCAACAAGTGTCGCTCACGAACTCGAACGGGTACGGTGGGCGGAAGGGTGGTTGATAGAAAAAGGGTGTTGTTAGGTGGAGTTCGTCGAGTGGGAATTGAACAGCAAATCGCGACCCGGTACACCGCGCTGTGTGCAGGTTGCGCGCCTCTGAGGAGGGTATGGGCCGCAGCGAACGTATAATTACTCCAGTGGAGGGTATGATTGGACTGGGGTGCGGGGTATTTGTGAGGAAATAATGGAGTGAAGAGGAGGTGGGAATCGGGTCGTTTTATAGTTTTTTTTCTGTGGGTTATGAGCCCGGGTGTGGGTGGTGTTGTGGTGTATTGGTGATGGGGCAGTGCTACCCAGAATTGGCTGCAAATGCTCATGTTGTATGCGTGTGAGAGTAGGGCAGATAGGAAAGGAAGGTGGAGGATTGGGATGATTTATATTTTATTATTATTTTTTTCTTGGTAATCTATTTGAAAATTTATGGTTTTTGTTTCTGTTTTGGTTTTAGTTTCGTGTTTTGACTCTGGTGTAGTTAAGTGTGGTGGAAGAGTGATAGTGGCCAGGGGTGATATTGCAGGCTTTGATAAGTACACTATACGTTTTTGTGATTGAGTCTCTTCAAAAAAATTCTACAAAGCTGTGTTGTTATTACCACTTTGTCATGTTCTGTTGTTATGTTATGATGATACCATGTTAAAGTGTTGTCCACCACACTGAACAATGAATAATTAAGAAGCATAACTTAAATATAGGATTCTTTTCATCATCGGACTCTTTCGATCATCAAACTACAAGAACACCACGTTCCGTACCGTATATCAATCGAAACTGCTTCCGGTCCGCATGGCGCCTTCCGAACTCACCCAATGTTCATGAATTAAACTTTTATTACAACCAAAATGAAGCACAGACCTCGGCCCATCCCAGCAAGCGAAGAACAGAGGACGAAGTAATTAGTCCCGCCTCAATTCTCCCCCTAAACGAGAGTGAAGTCTGCAGTTGAATACAAAAATATGCAGATATGCCAAATAAACCACCCTCATGCTAAACCTACTTTCCCAAGTTGACGCGCGACTGTGCAAACTTCTTCAACGCACGGATGAACACGGCATAGTTGACGCTGTTGTTGTCGGGCTCCCAGTACATCTCTGTTAGACGGAGGTGCCATGGCGGATAGTCTTGCAAGTCCAAAACGGGCCCAAAGCAGATGAGCAAGTCCGGCTCGGGGCCGACCAACTCGGTGAGCTCTCCGTCAATTAGTTTCACGGTGATGTCGTCGGGCAGAAGCTCTTTGCTGGCCGTAAGCTCGCCAATGGTACGCGCAAGCTCCACAATGGTGGGCTTCCCGTCTACGCGCAGAAGCACTGCGATTTCCAAGTCGGCGTCGCCGCTATTGGCTTCTGTGCTCACCACCTCGTTTGTGTGAGGAACCTTGATGGTGAACGACGGCGTCTGCAACCCGAAATATGCACGCAAGTTCTTTGTGACCGCATTCTGAAGCTCTGCCACGCAGCTCTTCACACAGCCGTTATATTCATACACCGTGAGCGACGGAACACCCGCACTTAGACACCAGGCGGCTAGTTCGGCTACGTCTCCCATGACACCATCGCATCCGCCGTTCTCGTCGTCGTCGCTGCGTAAACTCACGATACAGCTCATCCTTTTGGGAAGCTTGCCGAGCTTGCTGACGTCATCACGGATGATTTGGGGCGACTTATTGGGATAGTAAGTCATAGAAAAGATCCTAAGACACAACTTGTTGTAGACGTACTGGACGTTTCTCGCAATGGACATGACAAAGAACACCACGAGGAGAATCGCATGCCGGAAATGGAAGGCGACCATGTTTCCACGGGGGTGTGTTGTCGTCATGTGTAATGAGAGAGTAGTATGTAGTGGTCTGGAAATTGTGGAGACTGATCTGGGGTAAAAAGGTTGGAATTTTTTTGGGAGAAGAGGGGTTGGTATTTTGGAAATGATATTTTGAAAGATTTTCGATGTGCAGAAGATCTGGACTTTTCTCAATGCGTGCGTGCTTAGTGTATGGTTGAGTTTGTTGAGAGATAGATTGAAGGAAGGAATTGTGGTGGCACAGTAGTAGGGGGCTCGAGGTGATGCGCTTCAATGTGTTAAATATTTCCAAGTTGAAATGCAGTAGTATTTTCAGGCGGTAGATGTTATGTTTTTCGAAGTGAGATGGTGGTTGTTTAGAGGGCTTCTCAACTTGAGACAGCGCCAAGGGAAGAGACTGCGTATTTTCCCTTGAGAGATCGATTAACGGAATAAAAATCACTTCACGAGGTGTTTGATTGAAAACCGGAGCGAATTGTCTTGCGATCCTGGCTCAAGCTGGGCTTTCGATACTAATGTGAGATCAGCGCTGGCCCAAGCAATAGCCCTTGCCAACCGAATGATTACAAAAATGAAAAGCGGGCAAGGAGTTGAACTCAACTGAGAATTCCCATACTAAATTTACTCCCCGGAATATCGGTGTACACTCAAACTAGACGTATTTCATTCTTCGATATCGGACATTGTAAGCAATTCATTATAGCTAACCGAACCATAAATCCCCGGTGAAATGATATTGTTTCTGGAATCGGTTCAATTCAGCTCCAATACTAAAACTCATCTACATCTCCGTACCATCCTCCAGAAACCTATACAGAAACATCTACCAGACTCTCCAGCTTAGCTCAACTCCAGCGACCGAAAAACGACCCAATTTCAAGATCAAGCTCTAAAATTCAACACAAAATCATTTAAACCATCAAAATTCAACAGCACAATTATACGCATCCATCTTTACCCTCGTTAAGTCCTATGCTCACACCAACCAATGTCCCAGATCCCACGCGCGGGCTCCAAACCTCCAACAACAAAAATATATAAAGAGAACAGATCCGCCCGTTCAAACCAGCACTCCCAAACATTTCAATTTCGGACTTTCGCCGGTGGCTTCCGACTCCGGGCCCCTAATCCATACAATGGCGCCTGCACGTACCCATCTCAATCTGAAACATCACTTCAAATGGACCAAACGCGCCAGAATTTCGCCGGATTTTTCGCAACTTCACAATAGATATCTGCCTATCGCACGCTTCCACCACACAAAAAAACTTTCCCCAATTCTCCCACCCCCAAAACCCATTCCACACCCATTCACCACTGCCATCGGCGTTTTCCCCACCATCCTCCTGCAGACAGACGCTTCAAACAATTCCGCAGCTCAGTCCCCGATCTTCTCTCCACTATACTCGCAAAGACTGCTGATACACCTGCTTTTTCATCTTGAACAAGCAGATTTCAACGCCCACTGTCTCCGGGCTCATAACCGTCTATCCGCAGATATATAAGTCGCAAGGGTGGCCCATATTTCAGCTTTTTTTTTTTTTCTCCGGGGCCGTTTTTCTCCCTTTCCACTGCCAGATTCGTTTCTGGATCTAGTCTGACCCTTTTTCTTCTTCTCCCACAGAAACAATTTCAAATTTTTTTGCTGGCCGCATCTTCGCCGTCAGTGCCACCTATTACACTTCGCTGGTCGAACTTTCCCGCACTCGTGGATGATGATATTCGATAAGTTGATGCGTCAGATCGAGGGCCTCCTCTACGACACCAATGTGGAGGAGGAACACTACCGGAAATTACGCCAGAAGTCGTCGTCCAATAGCGCCATCATTGTAGGTTTGGTTGCCGCCGTGGGTGGCTTCCTTTACGGTTACGATACGGGACTCATCAATGACATAATGGAGATGCAATACGTGAAAGAACACATCCCTGCCAACCGGCAGAACTTCAACGTGCACGAGCGGGCGCTAATAACGGCCATTTTGTCCCTCGGAACGTTTGTAGGTGCGCTTATAGCGCCGCTCATGTCTGACTCCTACGGAAGAAAATCTTCCATCATTGCCACCGCGGCAATCATATTTAACACCGGAAACATTCTCCAGGTTGCTGCCACAAATGCGGCTCTTCTATGCGCCGGCCGTGCCATCTCCGGTTTGGCCGTGGGTATCTTGTCGGCCATTGTACCCTTGTACCAGGCCGAGGCATCTCCCAAGTGGGTGCGTGGTTCCATTGTGTTCACATACCAGTGGGCCATCACATGGGGTCTTCTTATAGCGTCTGCCATCTGTCAGGGCACACGGAAAATTAATCTGAGCGCATCGTACAGAATACCGATCGGCGTTCAGTTCTTGTGGTCTCTGACCCTCTGCGTGGGTATGCTCTTTCTTCCCGAGAGCCCGCGCTACTACGTGCAAAAAAATAATATTCATGCCGCGTTGGAGAGCTTGTGCAAGCTACGACGCTTACCCAGTGACGATTGCGATCTTTTGGAGGAGTTGGTCGAGATCAAGGCCAACTACGACTACGAGATGTCTTTTGGCAAAACAAAATATTTGGACTGCTTCCGCCTGGGCGGTGGTCGCCACAAACAAGGTTTGAGAATCATCACAGGTATAGGTGTCCAGTTATTCCAGCAGTGCTCCGGTATTAACTTCATCTTCTACTATGGTGTCAACTTCTTCGCATCAACAGGAATTACCAACTACTACCTCATGTCGTTCGTGACATATTTGGTGAATGTAGTCTTCACTGTGCCGGGTATCTTTTTCATCGATATTATTGGTAGACGAAAACTTCTTCTCATTGGCGGGTTCGGAATGGCCCTCTCCAACTTCATCATTGCCATAGTCGGAGTCTCAATCTCTTCGAAAGAGATCAAGTCGATCGTGAGTATCGTGTTTTCGTGCTGTTTCATCGCCTGTTTTGCCTCTTCTTGGGGTGGATGCACGTGGGCCGTGTGCTCAGATATCTTTGGTATCAGTATCCGTCAAAAGGCTGTTTCCATCACAGCAGCCACTAACTGGTTGGTCAATTTTACCTTCGCCTACATAACGCCGTACTTGATCGACACGGGCTCCCACACTGCTGCTCTAGGGAACAAAATCTTCTTCATTTGGGGAGGCTGCAATACTGCAGGGTTCATCTTTGTCTACTTCATCGTTTATGAGACAAAGGGCTTGAAATTGGAAGAGGTAGACTTGATGTACCAAAACTGCTCAAACTCTCGTGACTCAACCAAGTTCAAGAGTAGAAAGTTCTATTCGAACCTCGCCAATGGTGACGACACCATCCAGGCTTTCGTCAACACCCCTCCAAATGAGTGGATGATTGGATATATTGGTCATGACAAAGATGTATCCAATTCGTCTTCCTCTCCAGGAGCAGCCGATGCTGCAGCCAATGCCACCATAGCATCTCGCGGTCTAGCGTCCGTCAAAGAGGGCACATCTGAGGAGATTGAAAACGAACTCAATGAGAAGGACCGTGAACAGGATTACCAGCACGAGGAAAGTCTAGAGCCCAAGCGTTCGACCACCAACCGCGCCATGAAAATGGTCAACCACAAGAATATTCTCCTGCCAACTCTCAGCAATACTTCGGACGAATCATCAGCAGCGTCTACTGCATCTGCACACCTGGCTTCCGACTACCAACGATATCTACAAAGTCTCCAGAAGAGCACGTCTGATTCCGGCAGACATCCACTGACATCGTTCACATCAACATCTATTCTTCGAGGCCCTGGAGGCACATCTAAGACCACAGTTAGTAAAAGCGACGAGAAGAGTCAGTCACACAACGGCAATTCGTTGTCACACACAGACTCGTACGCGTCCGCCACCAATTATTTAAGCGATTCAATTCAATTGAGCAAAAACGGCAACATGAAAATAATTGCTGTTCCATTCTACGATAATCCACCGAGCGACTCCGACTCCGATGAGTAACGGACAGAGCGTTCAACGGACAGGACTATTCATTACATATCAGCCCCATTTATTTAAACTAATTCATCAGGCACCACTGCCGCTGAGATTTGCAAGTCAGTGTCAAAAAATTTTGGGGGGATGTTAGGACATTTTGATCAATACACTCATATTTATACGCCGCCACGAACACCTTATACGAACGTAGGCCAAACGATTTTAGAAGTCATAGGCAAATTTATAGAATCTAGATCCATTTGCTGGATTTATAGTCAACTAGGTGAGCGTACGTCAAGGAACAGTATATAATGTAGTGATATTGTCTAGTACTAGAGAGATGATTCAGTCTACCACAGTCTACCACAGTCTACCACAGTCTACCATAGTCTAATTTAATACTAGCCGACTATAGACTGGTATAATCTACTATGGTTTACAATTATCTACCATTGTTTACCATAGTCTACCATAATGTAATGTAATCTACTTTAGTTTACTGTGATCTACTATAGTCTACTGTAGTCAAGTGTGCTTTACCACAGTCTATCATAATCATATACAATCTACCAGAGTAAATCATAAACTAATATAATTCCCCATAATCTAGTATAATTCCTCATAATCTAGTATAATTTACTGTAGTCTACTACAATCTACCATAGTTAATCAGAGTACACCATAGTCTAATACAATCTACTATAGTTTACTATGGTCTACCATGGTCTACCACAATTTAATAAATGTACTATAGTTCACTATAGTCTAATAAAATCTGATTTAATCTACTATAATCGACTTAATTACCATAGTTTAATATGGTACACTATAGTTTACTACAGTCGAAAATAATCTACGATAGTCTACCAGTCTATCATAGTCTACTATGGTTTACTTTAAATTGATATAATTAAGTATAGTCTACTATAGTCTATCATGGTCAACCATAATCTATTATAAACTATTATAGTGTGCCATAGTCTACTACAATCTACCATAGTCTACTATAGTCCATTATAGTTTACCATAGTCTAAAATGATCTACCATAATTTACCATGATCATATGCAATCTACTATAGTCTACTATAGTCTACCATAGTCTAGTATAATCTACTATAGAATACTATGGTCTACCATGGTCCACCAGAGTCCACTATAGTCTAGTACAAATTTAAACTATAGTCTAGTACAATCTACTCTAGTCCAGTACAATATACTCTAGTCTACTTTGATCTACCATGTTCAACCATATTCTAATAAGCTATTCTTTACTATAATTTACCACAGTCTAATATAATCTACCATAGTCCACTATAATCTACCATAGTCTATAGTCCACCATAGTCTACCATAGTTAACTAAAGTTTCATATTGTCTAATGTAATCCACTATAATCTACTATAATTTACCAAAATTTACTACAGTCTAATGTAATCTACTATAGTCTACCACAGTCTACCTCAGTTCACCATAGTCTACTACACTCTACCATAGTCTACTATAGTCCACCACCACATAAATGCTACAACTACATTCTAGAAACACCACACTTCAATGCAACAACAAGATCATCTTTCAAAAAAGAAATAAAAAATAACATACAAGGAAGCCTTTTTCCCCCATGCCACCCCCAATCCCAATTTTTCATGCCCCCCATCCTATCCCACAATACCACTAAGCGCCCTCCAATCACAGCCCACACATTCGGCCAAAAGCTCGCAACCACACCCGCATCGGGAAAAATGATCCAAATTTCCTACATCCGCACCCATTTCCGTCGTCCTCGCTCCTAACCGTTCCCGCAGAAACCTTATCTGTTTCCCGTCCTGTCCTATCGCTATCTCGCCTCCTATACCGGGCCACAGTATCCGGCACCATGCACGCACACCCACACTTGCTTGTCGAAGGTAGACCAATACTAGAGGAAAAGAATCGGATTGCACTTCTGCACGGATATTTGCTGCTGTCCAATCATATTGCGCGTGTGCTACTAACCGCTCTTCCTTTGTCCATTTCCTCTTTTGTTTCGTGCTCGTGGCCTAACTTGCACTACACCCATTGACTTGACGTTCCCATAGAGTAATCCAACTTCCCAAGACCAGAGTCTGCGACATTGGGCCAATTCTTTGCATCTCAGCTGAACCTCCGCCTCGCTCCGAATAGTTTGCTTTTTTCCGCGTCCGCCAGACGCCATTTTCCGCAGATCTACTACTTTTTTTTTGAGGTATTAGTCACCAACTGATCTCCGCCAGAAACGCACTCCGTTCCAGGAAACGAGACTGCCAAAAGAATTCTCTTGGTATTCAGTCCACGCTTGTATCATCCATACCACTATTTACCCCACTTGCTGCTCTTCTGTTCGTGGATTCCAGATCCAGCACTTATCTCAATCAATCACATCCTTTTTGGCCAGTCGACGGAATTTTGCTCCTGCTTGCTCTGCCAAAAGATTGTTTGAACCGTTAGACCATCCGGTGTGCCCCGATTGAAACCGCAGCTCGCCGAAAATTCCGCTCTACCCGCCATACCACTTGAAAAACCCAAGAATGGACCATCCGCTGGCATCCCGCCCCGCTGCCACCAAGCAGCCGGTCAGCACATTGACCAAGCTTCTCAGCGAGGGTTCTTCTTCGGGGGCCATTGCGGCCAATCCTCCGACCATCGACTCGGCGATCCCGGAACATCCGGACATGTCATTAAATGCCACGCCCGTCGAGTCTGGGTCCAATATTCCAGTCCAGATTGATCCGGAGCAATCCATCCCCACTACACAGACGCTCGATGGCGTAATTGCCCAAGATGCCATCTCGTTGGGCGGCTCGCCGACCGACGTGCTGAACTTATCCTCGTCGCTTCGAGGCAAGGG
The DNA here is from genome assembly GCA_030582875.1 of Australozyma picinguabensis. Classification (NCBI taxonomy): domain Eukaryota; kingdom Fungi; phylum Ascomycota; class Pichiomycetes; order Serinales; family Metschnikowiaceae; genus Australozyma; species Australozyma picinguabensis. The sequence goes on from JAJMHD010000059.1 coordinate 15,377, forward strand.
CCCCGTGGTGGTGACTGGAGGTTTCGATTCTTCTCCGCGTGATGTTTCCAGTGGCCGCACGTTCGACAATTCCTACTTGGGGCTGATTCCTGCCAGAGGTCCTTTGAGTGGTGTTAGTCCGCGAGTCAACAGAACCAACTCGGTTTCTCACACATCCTTCTTCTCCACTGGTGGATATGGAAGTGAGAGTTTGTCTTCATCTATTCCATATGCTGTTCCTGGTGGTAGATCCTCATCTACCGTGGGCGCGTCTTTAGGTAAGTCTGCTGGCGCTGGAAGCTTCAGCTCCTCGAACCTTTCAAATGCGTTGCGCATGTCCTCCCAAACGCCGCAAGATCATATTCCGAATCTTCCAAACGGACAGCCCATTTCGTCGATCCACTTCCTGTCTCCTCAGGTTGGCTCACACTCAATCGAGCCTCGTTTTGTCATTTCGAAACAACGAGTTGCGCAGGCCCAGGCTCAAGCGCAGGCACAAAACGGCTTATCCACCAGTGCTCGCCTGGGCTCCCACTCGAGTTTGTCATTTATGTTCTCCTCGAAGAAGGCACCAAAACAAAACCAGTCTTCTACCGACTTAGGACTGCTTTACAACAACGCTCAAGCCGAACCTCAAGTCTTTGGCATGTCTCCCTCATCTTCGGGTCTGGGATCCATCGACGTAGCTATGCCGCCCCCTGTGGTTGGTTCCAGACACAATTCCATGGCTAACTTGAAGCGTTTTTTCAAAAAATCCGGCAGCTCTCCGCTGTCGTCTGCGATTAACAATTTGTCTAACTCATTACGTTCAAACAATTTGAATGGGTCGGTCGGAACGCCCCAAACTCCTAATTTTAATACCTCTTTGACAAATCAGTCCTATACTTCAATGAACTCTGAAACCTCGATTTCTCAATCCCCCGGCGGATACGATGGCTACAGTGTCAACTCCATGAGTCGAACCCCATCCTTCCGCACCTCGGCCGACCGCAAGGGTTCTGTTCTGGGAATTATCAATCAAAATCAACAACAATTGCCCTTCTCAAAGAGATACAGTAAATATCAAGAGAACTTGGGTGCTGGTGCTGGTGGATCTGTTCGGTTAGTGAACAGATTATCAGACAAGAAGGTCTTTGCTGTCAAGGAGTTCAGAGCAAAGCACCAAAATGAATCGAAAAGAGAGTATGCCAAAAAAATTACTGGTGAATATTGCATTGGCTCGACTTTGAAACACCCAAACATCATCGAAACCGTTGAGATCTGCTACGAAAATGAGCGCATCTTGCAAGTTATGGAGTACTGTGATTTCGATCTCTTCGCTATTGTGATGTCAAACCAAATGTCTCGCGAAGAGATCAACTGCTGCTTCAAGCAAATTCTCACGGGTGTGAACTACTTGCACTCAATGGGATTGGCCCATAGAGACTTGAAACTTGATAACTGTGTGGTAGACGCTCGGGGAGTTGTCAAGATTATCGACTTTGGTTCCGCTGTGGTGTTCTCGTACCCATTTACAAAGACATTGATCGAGGCACACGGAATTGTTGGATCGGACCCATACTTAGCGCCCGAGGTATGTGTGTTCAACAAGTATGATCCTAGACCAGTCGATGTGTGGTCTGTTGCCATTATATTTTGCTGCATGATGTTGAAGAAATTCCCTTGGAAGGTTCCTAAGTTGATTGACAACAGTTTCAAATTGTTTGCTACTCGCGATGATGGTGTTTCACTCAACGACAGTCTCATTCGGGAGCCCGACAAGGACGGTGCTCTTGGAAGCATGAGCGACTTGAAGAGTGCTATTTTCGAGGTTGACGGCAAACCACAAGACGCCGACATCGAGGGAAGTCCCCACACGTCCAACGAGACAGGGGTGGGCCGGTTGTTGTTTGCATTGCCCGAGGATTGTAGGCCGTTGATTGGGCGCATGGTTGAGCTTGCGCCCGCATGCCGTATCTCTGTTGAAGAATGTTTTGAAGACGGGTGGCTCAAAAGCATCCAGATGTGTACTGTGGATGAAAAGATCCATTTTGATGGCGCAGTGAATTACCAGGTGGACAAGGGAGAGGACCACGAACACACGACGGTGGACCAGTCGAAGGCACACATTGCTGCTTTTGAGAAGAAAAAGAAGACGTAGCGGACACAAATAAACAGTCACTAAACACTCCTTAAACGTCGATTTAGAATGCAGTTTGATATACACTAAAGCAATACGCCAGCGAACAAACAGACTTACACACAAACTATCAAAACAACCTAGAACAACCAGAAAAGCCTGAACCAAATCAGAACAGCCTAAACCATAAAAACATATCATTTACAATTCACACTAAGTTTCCTCCCATTATATATATACAAGCTTTGGTCTATGCTACCACATCGACACCAACAGCAGCAGCCGTCAGAATCACAGAGCTACAGATGGCACGCATCTCCACGTCCTTATGTCTCTCGTCGGTCTTCTTGATCTTGGCAATCTCGTACACGTGCTTCAACGAAATGGTGCCCACAGACTTGTGTCCCGGCTTATCGCTTCCCTTTGGAGCATTTGCAGCCTTCAAAATGAGCCACGACGTAGGGGGCGACTTCATCTCGAACAGAAACGATCTGTCAGGCTTCACGGTCATGAGAATCGGAATTGGAATGCCGGGAGCGTAGTTGGCGGTTCTGGCATTGAACTCTTTACAGAAGTCGATGGCCTTGACACCCTTTGAACCGAGCGCCGGACCGACGGGAGGCGCTGGAGCGGCCTGGCCCGCACCCACAATGAGCTTGATGAGGACGTTTTTGGCGGACATGTGGAGTGGAGTGGTGGTGAAAATTTTGGGGCCTGTATGCTAATGTGTAGTAGAGGGAGTATGGGAGGTATGGTGGGGGGAGGGTGCACGGATGAATTTTTGGGGATGGGATTTTTGGATTGGGGGATGTGGGGTCCTTTTATATTTTTTGGAATTGGGAGTTGCGGCATTTATTGTCGTGGGGTGGGTGAGTGAGTGGGTTCTGTTCATGAGTATAGTGGGTAAGTATTCGAGGTGAAGTGGTAGTATGTGGTGGTGAGAATAGTGTAGAATTCGGGGAACATTTCAATTTTAATTTTGTCTTTATTGTTTTTTGATTAGTTTGGGGGTGGAATTGTTTTTGTTGTGTCAGTTCAATGTGCTATTGGCTTGTGGTATGGGCTCTGCCACTGAGAAAGTCCCGCTCAGTGAATTTGTTCATTCTTCCTTGAGTAAGTGAACAAAACTCATGTAAATATTATTGAAAAGAATAGCTCGCCGCGATTCGGTTGATCAGTTATGACAGGAGTCCCTTTTTGATGGCATAGATTTACTTGTCAAACAGCAGTATTGAAGCAGTTTACTCCCGTATACGTAGAAAACTTTCTTCGGTATATTTCTATATATCTGCTATTTTCATAGTTGCATCTAAAGTATTAGTGTTAGTCTTGTGCAGCGCTTCATATCTTGTACGTTCACAGATCTAGAAAGCTATAAAGCCTCTTGAAACACAAACTTTAAGTAAATGATCATACTTAAAACCAATTGATGAGAAAAAAATGTATCTGGTTTCACCAAGAGCACGTTTATAATGCTGCATGGGCTAGATACCAATACACTGTTATTCATAAGGTCTCATTGTTCTAAGCTATTCTTGAGTACTCAGATCGTCCAAATCTCTACGATCCTACGACGTTCCAATGAATTAATTATTAGATTGATTAAATAAGAGCGGCTCCTAAAGAGAATCGACATACTATATCTCCTCTGTGAATCGCAGCTTGGACGTGTTGCTGTGATAATCGCCACTAGGGAACACCGGCTGTCGTTCGGGTCGCAAAACATCGTCGTCGAAATCGAATTCAGACAGACGGTCTTCACTCAGCTCGACAGTATTATCGGTGTTGAAATCAAAGATATCTTGTGCATGGTCACCTTCGTCCATTGTTTCCATTGGCGGTCCCGCCACAGAATTGTATCGAGAGTGGTTTTGACGAGTACTTGCCGAGCTCGAATTCATACCACCACTATTCAGGCCGGTGTTGTTGCCACTGGAGCGGAACACGGAGCCCAAGTTGTTGCTGTTGCTAACACCTCTGTATTCGAAGTCTGTGTCTGTGTCATGAGATCCATATTGGGCACCAGCTGCGCCGCCTAAAGCAGCAGACTTAACGTTAAGCTGGTTTTCCAAGTCATTATATCCGGACACACCACGAGTTCCCGAAGGAGGCGTCGACTTAGCGCCAAACAACTTCTTGAAACCAAATTTCTCTTGGTTTTCTTCCAGGTTGTCGTCAGCGAAGTCTGGCAGCTGGTTGGTAATTCTGCCTCTACGGCGCCAGAGAAGAAATAAAAATGCAAACACACCGATGATGAGGCATCCACCGATGGCGCCCACAATTCCACCTACAAGTTTTCCAGTCTGGCTGCCTCCACTACTTGGGTTATTATTATTATTGGTTTCTGCAGCCGTGGGCACAGTGATCAAGGTTGTGATCGTGGTGTCTGGCAGCACAATCGTGGAATAGTACGAGCGCATGGAGCTAGGGGATGGTGGAACGGTGGTTGAGGGGGCAGACAGAGAGGGCGTAGTTGTAGTAGACGAAAACAGAGAACTAGATGTTGACAGCGGGAACGTAGACGTGGAGCTGGGGAAAAGCGACGAGGAGCTGAACGTGGACAGCAGTGTCTCCAGAGAAGTTACAGTAGAGGAAGAACTTATGGACGAAAACGTCGAGGAAGACGAAAAAAAGGTCGAAGAGGACGAAGAGGACGACGAGCTCAGCAAAAGCGAAGAGCTCGACGACACAGAGGAGCTGGACGAAGCGGCCAGCGACAGAGACAGCAGCGCGCTGCTCGATGCAGAAGAAGACGACGAAACGGCCGACGACGATGACGAAAACGACGAAGATGATGACAGTGATGAGCTCACCAGCAGCAGCGTCGCAGAACTCAGCAAAGCGGAGCTCAGACGCTCACTGGACAGCAGAAGGGTGGCCAGCAGCCAACTGCTCAGGCTGGACAACAGCACAGCCAGCGACAGACTATTGGTAGACATGGAAGATGCGGACGACGAAGTTGTGCTCGGAGAAGCGGATTTCGAAGAGCTGGTGCTCGTAAGTGCGCCAGTGTTTGTGTTCTGGCTACTTTCCCTAGGTGTGGAAATGGTCGACAGAAGGGCCGTCAGAGACGCTAGCGACGTGGGAGTTGCACTGCTGGAAAGAGAAAGTTCCGGCGGACGCGATGATGCACTTTCGAGCGACGTAGGAAGCGCAGAGGACGAAACGTTATTTTCGGTAGCCCGTTTGATGAGCACAAGCAGAGGCAAATCGGGAGCTTCGAGGGGTGCGGAAGCGGCGGGCCAGAGAAACGGAAGGGTTTGAGCAGCCGGAAATTCTGGGTGCACGGACTTGGTTGTAAGAACAGAAATAGACGTGGAGGATGACATTATTGAGGTTTCGGGGTTGGAAGAAAATTGGATGGTTGTGTCCTGTATATAGGTGTGGATATTCTGCAGGACTCTTGGCCGAATTAGATAGATTATCCCTAAATTACGTGCAGCTGACAGGAATGGGCGCTCTGTGTGCAGTGCCAGGACTGCAGGGTGTCGTGAATGTTTAGAGGTGAGACCTCCTTCGCTAAGAATAGAACGAAGGGATGATCTGAAAAGAAATGCGAATCACCGATGCGACGAAAATAGATCGAGGCTGAATAGACGGGGTTCGGCGGGGTTGGTTTTTGGTGCTTTGTGTTTTGGTGGTTTGGGTGGTCTAACTGGCAAAGTGGCAGATTATGCGATGAGATGGGTCCAATTTATACGATGAGATGGATCCAATTTATGAGACGAGACCAAATAATCAATGTGGATGGTTGGGACAAAACTGAATCGAATATTGTATTGTGTTCAGTTTCCTCGCAGAGTATCCAATGCCGGTGTCCGATATGGCTGTTGTTCACTTGTAGTGTGGTCAATGGATGGAACCACAATCGAGAATTACGTATGGACACTCAATGGAATGCGAAGAGTCTATATATGTATATATATGAGAGGTATTTACGCGGCGGTCGTACTGGGTTCAAAAGAGCGCTTGCGGTTCCAAAAATTCCCTTGGTTATATTCCCTGAAGGGGTGCATTAATTGGGGTCAGTGTTACCATGCGACAGGGATGCGCAGGAGCTGCGAAGGGTGAAGGGGCTGCTGGCTGTGGATGGGAAGGTTGGGGGACGAGGCGTCTTGGGCTGCGAAAATGTCTGTTTTGAATGATTTTTTAAAAAGTTGTTCCCTTTGTTGTGTTTTGTGGCCTTTTGCTTTGTTTTCGTTTCGCCTCAGTAGGGCTCGTTTATTAGGGTTGGGCCAGTACACAGGACGCGTGCCATTTTACGAACCTTAATCAGTAGCCTTCAATCTGATAGGACATTTTCAAATGGACTGTGCGCAAATTCTGTTCAGTCGTGGTTTCACATTTGGATGGTTGTGTTGCACGGTTCGGCAGATCTCGCGACCATTCTTGCAATATGCGCTACTGCAGCATGTGCACCTTGCATTGAATGGATGGTGTATGGTGTAATGGCCCTTTTTGCGGCAGTCCGAAATCGAAAAATAAGAGGTCGGGTCTATTTTTGGATCGGCTGCAATTTTGACAGATAACAAATCTCCACATTTGTGCTGTTTTTGGATAATTGGTTACACCCACATTTGTGCTGCTTTTGGCTAAATGATCATACCCACATCTGTAGTGCTTATGGTCGATTGATCATATTCACACCTGTGCTAATTAATTTAGTATTAATCGTAATCACATCTGCGCTGCTAGAGTATGGATCACAAACACATCTGTGCTAAATGAACGACTACGGAGATCTACCACGCCTGTACTGCCTGGAAGCCCTTTCCACTGACAACACCCATCCAGTTTCCAGGATCGCCTTCACGCCAACAGACGTTGTTCACCTCCAAATCTTCCGGGAATGCAAGCTCTGGAGTATCTATCACAACCGAGCCGTCGTGAGAATTCATAGACAGGGTCGACACAGATGAACCACGAGTGAAATCCCAAACGAGGGCCTGGCAGTCGTCACCTCCGGTAAGAAGAAGATTTGAGGTCGGGTTCCAAGCAATCAGATTGATGGCGGTATGGCTGACGCCTCCAAACAGACCGTCGAGGGTGGCTATGGGCACGCCAGGCATACGCATGTCAATCACTAGCACCTGGTTCAGATTGACGCCGACAGTGGCCAAGTGATGCTGGTCCACGTTCGAAGTCAGCAACCGTAGAAGCGCCTGTGGATTGTAGGGCGCGCCCAAGGACTGTCCGAGTGTATCTGAAGCCACCGTTTGCGTAGGTTCGTAGATGATAGTAGAGTGTTCGAGCGACCGAAGGTCAAACACGCGCATGGAGCCATCATTGGAGACACTGGCAAACACGTTGGTGCTGCTGTGGATGAACTTTACGTCGAATACCTCAGAGTCGTGCGCGATGAGCTGTGTCTTCACCTGTGCGGAGTTCTTATGCTTTCCCGTGGCCGCAGACCGATTAAGATCCCACACAGTACATGTGGTGTCTACAGACAGTGTGATGATGATGCTGGGGTCCGTTTTGTTCCAGTCAAATGACGTTACTGGCGGGAAAGTGTTGATATCATACAGGTCGGGCCCACTGCCATGCACAGTCGAATTGTTGGCCAACAAATGCGTCTGCGCAAGCGTCGGCTCCGGCTGTGTTTCGCAGTCAAGCTGGTAGAGTCGAAGCACCTCGGACGAGGCTGCGATACGGGTGTATCCCAGCGGATCCCACTGCAAATGCGTCACTGGATAATCTACGGGCGCCTCGGCCGCTAGAGAGAAATCAAACGCGCACAGATACTGTGCTGCCGCATCGAGTTCATCTGTCGCTCCCGTTGCTGTTGGATCTTCATCGTCGGTATTCCGTCTGTGGTAAGCAGCGCCCAGAACCACCTGAATTCGGTTCTGGTACCCCTCGCGAAAGGAACTGAGGGCCACTAAGTCTCGGCCGCTTGCAGTCTGCCAGTCTGCACAGTAGATCGGATGCTGGGACTCGAAATATGAGGTTCTGTTTCCGTTTGGTCCATGAGAGTAAAAAGAATCGTTTTCGGCGAAGTATGCGGACACGGGATACCGCTGGGGCGAGGTCTGGGGGTTGTAGTTTTGATAATTCAGCAAGGCGCCGACCGAGGAGCGTTTATTTCGGACATTGTTCCAGTCCATTTTTGTGGGAGGGGGGATGTGGATTTGGGGCGGTATTTATAGTTTGGAGAGAGCGGGGAAGGGTGTACGGGTTTTTTAATCTGACTACGGACTTTCCTGGGGCTTTTATGTTGTAGCAAAACGGCCGAATGGGGGCGTTTGATGGGGTGTTGGTGGAATAGATACAAAATAGTGGTGGAGACCCATGTGGTTCTGTGCAGGATGGCGTATCTTGGGTCTTAGCTGTACGTGGGGCAAAAAGACGAGGCTACGAAAAAATAGAATGCGCTGAAATTTCCATAAACTTATGGATGTGGTTTTGCTTTTTTGGTTAAGTGTTTATTTACAAAGGCATATTTATTTTAGGGTGTGGGCTTAGAGGTACTTTCATACAGATTGATATTTGAGATTGGGCTATGAATTTGACTTGAATCTCAAATGCAACACTACATCGTTAATTGTTCTGTCACTAATCTTTTTATCTCTATTCTTTCAAATCGCCTATCATTCTATCATTCCTTCTATTCTTTATCGTATTACCTATATTTCTGTATCATTTCCTTTTGTATATAAATATCCATCCCAATTATGCCTCGCCAGCGACCTCTTCGACAGAAGGACAGGTGCACATCAAGTTGATGTCTCCGTAACTGTCGTCCACACGTGCAACAGTTGGCCAACATTTCGAGGTCTTCAAGTATGGAAGTGGGAATGCAGCTTGCTCACGGGTGTAGCCACGAGCGGCCCAGTCCTCTTGCGACGACGAGATAATGTCATTGAGAGGGTGTGGAGCGTTCTTCAACACTTGGCCCCAGGCTTCGCCGTTGGCATATGCGTCAATTTCTTTACGGATAGACAACATGGCTTCAACAAAACGGTCCAACTCCTCCAAGTTCTCGGACTCGGTAGGCTCAATCATCAAGGTTCCAGCGACTGGGAAGGACATGGTTGGTGCATGGAAGCCGTAATCCTGCAAACGCTTGGCAACATCGATGGCCTCGATGCCGGCAGCCTTGAACTCTCTCAAGTCAATGATGAACTCGTGCGCACAGTGCTTGATGCCCTTGCCCTCAGAGTGGTCCACAAACATGATGTTGAAAACATCCTTGAGTCTGTACAACATGTAGTTTGCGTTCAAAATTGCCAAGGCAGAGGCGTATGGCAAACCGGTAGATCCAAGCATTTTGATGTAAGAGTACGAAACAGGAATCACAGCGGCAGAACCGAATGGTGCAGAGTTGACAGCCTTGATCGACTCCTCGGTAACATGAGGAACGTCAATAAAGTGATGCTTTGGCAAGTATGGTACCAAGTGCTTAGCAACACAGACAGGACCTTGGCCAGGTCCACCTCCACCGTGAGACAAGGCAAAGGTCTTGTGAATGTTCAAGTGACAAACATCAGCTCCCAAATCGCCAGGAGAGGTCAATCCAACTTGGGCGTTCATGTTGGCACCATCCAAGTAGACCAAACCACCGGCATTGTGGATTGTGTCAATCACTTGGCGCACGCCAGGCTCAAACAAACCATAGGTGGATGGGTAGGTGATCATGATAGCACAGAGGTTGTCCTTGTGCTTCTCAGCTTTGGCTTGCATGTCAACCAAATCAATCAGACCATCCTCCAAGCACTTGACAGGAACAACCTTGAGACCACACATGGCGGCGGAAGCGGGGTTAGTCCCGTGGGCAGACACTGGAATCAAACAAATGTTTCTCTTCTCAAACTCACCACGAGCCTTGAAGTATTGTCTGATCAAAGCCAATCCAGTGTACTCACCTTGAGCACCAGAGTTTGGCATCAAAGTGGTGGCAGCAAAACCAGTGATGTCACTCAAGTCCTTCTCGAACTCGTCGACCATCTCCTTGTAACCTTCAGCTTGGTTGACTGGGGCAAATGGGTGAATGTAGGCAAAACCTGGCAACGACAACAGCTGCATTTCAACGGTGGCATTCAATTTCATGGTACATGAACCCAATGGGATCATCGAGTTGGCCAAGGACAAGTCCTTGCTTTGCAACAAGTGCAAGTAACGCAACATAGCGGTCTCGGAATGGTGGGTGTTGAAAACCTCATTGGTAAGGATTTCGTCAGATCTGAGCCACTCGGATGGAATACGAGGAAGCTCGGCTGGCAAGTCGGCTTGCTTGCAAGTAAACACCTCAACCAAGCCAGCAAGCTCCTCTTTGGTCACTGTCTCGTCGAAGGAAACAGAGACAGAGGAGTCGTCGACCTTGAAAATGTTGATGTTGTGCTTCTCCAAAGCGGTTTGGAGTACTTCATCGGCCGAGACACCACTCAATTCAATGGTGATGGTGTCGAAGAAAGCGGAGTTTTGGATCTTGTGGGCGGAGTTGTCAGCGATTTGTGCGGCGAGGACAGCGGTGTATCCATATACTCTAGATGCAATGTTCTTCAAGCCCTGAGGTCCGTGCCAGACGGCATACATGGCTGCCATGTTGGCAAGCAATGCTTGGGCTGTACAGATGTTGGATGTGGCTTTCTCACGCTTGATGTGCTGCTCTCTGGTTTGCAAGGCCAAACGCAACGCCTGGTTGCCCAATCTGTCCTTGGAGACACCGACGATTCTGCCCGGCATTTTACGGGAGAACTTGTCAGTGCTTGCAAAAAAGGCGGCATGAGGACCACCATAGCCAAAGGGCACACCGAATCTTTGCGAGTTACCCAATGCAATGTCAGCGCCAAAGTCGGCGGGAGATTTCAAGAGAGTCAATGCAAGCAAGTCGGTGGCGACGGCAAACAAACCCTTGTTTGCATGCACAATCTCACCGACACGCTCGTAGTCGCTGAGCTGACCGTTGGTGGCGGGGTATTGGACCAAAGCACCGCAGGTCTCGGCGGCAATTTTCTCCAACTCGGAGACTCCCTCGTTGGTGTTCAATTGAAGGAAAACCAATTCCACGCCAAGCTTGGAAGCTCTGGATTGGATGACGTCGATCGTCTGGGGATGCACTTGCGAGTCCACCACGTACTTAGCCTTCTTTCCACGCAAGTTGTGGAAGGACATGGCCATGGCCTCGGCGGCAGCTGTACCTTCGTCCAAAAGCGACGCATTGGCCATGGGCAAGCCCGTCAAGGACGAAACCATGGTCTGGTAGTTGAGAAGCGACTCCAAACGGCCCTGAGAGATTTCAGGCTGGTAAGGTGTGTAGGAGGTGTACCACTCTGGGCTCTCCAACAAGTTACGCTGGATCACAGGAGGAACGTGAGTTCCGTAGTAGCCTTTACCGATAAACGAGCGCACGATCTTGTTCTTGCCGGCCAACTTCTCCAAATGCTCGAGCATCTGCAGCTCGGTGTATCCGTTCTCCGGCAGAACGGCAAGCTTTCTCTTGATGAGAACGTGTGCGGGCACGGTGGCGCTCAAAAACTCGTCGAAGTCCTTGTAGCCGAGCTTCGAGAGCATGAGCTGCACGTTGTCGGGCGAGGGGCCGAAATGGCGTCTGGCAAACGTATCGAGCTTATCGTATCCCACGGTCTGGGCCGGGTTGTACACTTGCGTGTAGTGGGGGCTCAGCGTGTCGGCCTTTGTGGTGGCGGATCTACGAACAGAAAATGTGGCAGCAGAAATTGCAGAAATTCTGCCATTTCTGGGAATTCTCGAAGCGCATCTGGCGGCAGATGTGTTTCTGAACACTCTTAAAGCCTGCAACATGATAAGCGAAATCTATGATCTGAACAGCTGGCGGCGGGGCGAGTGGTCGACAAAGATAGCTGCGGGTCTACACTAGCGAAGTCTGGAGCAGGATGGGAAAAAAATCAGCGCTGGGATGCTGGCGGCATCGGTTCCTTTTATCTACAACAGACGGAGTCAGAGCCATGAGGTTAGAGGCACTCTTGACTCGGAAGCGCGATAGTGTGTCTGCAGGTACTCCGAGTCTTCAGACGAGCGGATGCGTGTGCGTATGCGATGGGGTAGTAATTTATAGGGGGATATGTGTTGGAGAATTTTTGGTGACGGGAAAATTGGGGGGCGGGATCTGCTCCTTATATGTGTTTTTTTTTTCTGGGTTATGAGCCCTGGTCTGGTGTTGGTGTGTGTGGTTATTGGTAGCGATGGACCCAAGGGTGTTTCTGATTTCGGCGCACCGGTTGAGAGGCTATATGACATGTGAGCCGTTGACTGCGAATAATTATTAGACCGGGTATATCGGGGAGACACGATGAGACTCCGCGACGATGAAACTTTGAAATGTTTTGTTTTAGGAGATTTTAGTTTGAGGAGAAATAGTAGAATTGTTGGTTATATCATCTTTCAGTTCTGCTTTTTGGATATAAAGACAGTGTTTCTGGCTATGGAGATTAGTGCCTCACAACGTGTAACTACATCAGTGTATTGCAAATTTAATGATTGATAATTTTTCTCTTTTATTCTTTCTTTCATTCTTATTTTTCATTATGGAGATGCAAATACAGTCCCTTGAATATACTCCTATTGTAGCTTGGACTACAAGTACTCATCGATCAGAGTTCCGTCTCGGTCAAACGCCTAATTTGAAATCAGAGTCGGAAGTCTTATCGCGTCAGATTGCAAAACATCCTTACGCAGAATCACAGAAGGACGCTTCGCTCCATTTAATTCCACTAACTACACCCTCTCGGTCTACAATAATACTCATCTAAAGCTTCAAATTCACAGCTATATGCCATACATAAAGTTAATCGTTAGATAACTTACTTCTTGGCAGCCTTTTGAGCAGCCTTGGTGACCTTACCGGCCTTGTCAGACTTCTCAACAGCCTTGATGACACCGACAGCGACGG
>JAJMHD010000060.1:0-26561 GCA_030582875.1 Australozyma picinguabensis
CTGAATTGGGTGAGGAGAATCTTGACATCTACAAATGCCGGATGACGACTCCGAATTTCCAAAGAATATATCAGCATATTCAACCCTTGTTCATAAAGAGGCCCTATTTGCAACTCTTGTCGTATGTTCAGATCAGTGTGCTCCGAGTGAGAGAGTGGGTCGACGGGGTCCAAGTATTCACGATTTGACATGATTGCGACAAACTCTTTGCCAGATGATCGAAGTAGAGCTTCAACTAGTGGGTTCAACTCAAAAAGGGAGCAAACCTCTCCTTCTTTCACTATTTCATACACCAAATGCACCACTATCTCTCGCAACAAACGTCTCTGAAGATCATTGAGTAACCCCTTTCTGGGACTAAATGGATCACGGGGTGAAGATTTACTCAAACATTGCTCGCTATCGCTTGGCTTATACGATCCAAATGGGTTTTTTAATAGTTGCACGAAAGCTTCTGACATATCAGCATAGACCCATTTATAAATCTGTGACATTAGTCGAGGGCCCTCGAAACAATCCTGCTCCATAAGCTGAATGAGCGCGTTCACTTCAGCTTCGCCTGGAAATGGCGGATCTTTGCCACGAGTTCTTTCAGTGGAAGGTGGAATCCGCATTGCACTTAGAAACTGCAATGCCAATTTGAAGCTCAAATCTGGACTCGAGATTACAGTGTCCAAGACATCTGCGCCATATCCTAATTCACGACGATTCGATGGCAATCTGTGAAATGGCTTCCGTCTCGTTTGGCGACATTTCCCGAATGCTTCGTGGATGACTCTGAATAGCATATACGCGATTGTAGGATCGCGTTCCATAGATTTGAGAGTAGCTTTGAAATTTCGAACAATTTGATAAGTGGTGACGAAGGACCCACTAGTTGGACGTGGGTCCCGGCTGGCAAGAATCTGGGCTTTCCACCTCGGAGAGTCAAGATGCATCTGCTAGATTACGAAAAACAGTCAAATAGAAAAAAAGAAGGATCTAAAGTTGCAGAAGGTACTCTGTGCGAAGAATCGTATAGGAAATGTGGATGGAGCGCAGCGACGCATGGTACCCAAGCTGAATATAAACCTTTGTGCTATGTGATCCAAGTCCACATCCAAAGTTTTTGCTATGTTGTCAAACCAATACTGTGTCGCCGTACTTCCGTACATAGTTGAATTGATTGCATCGCAAACTTCATGCTGAAAATGTTACGCGTAGCTAGCACATGGCACAGTCTGATGATAATCGCTTCGCCGAAGATTGAACGCATTCATCGATTGTCCATAAGCAACGTACGCTGTTCCTTCGAGGTCATTATCTCTGCGGATACACCGCTCACCGATATGCCTGGTCGGACTCAACAGAACGGAAGCAAGTGTGAGAATTTTTGTAATTGAAACAACTCACTCTGGATATCAATTAAGAGGGTTCTTGTATCAGAGGTAAGTGATGTGGTGTTCCTATTTTGACCCAATAATGCTTTCTGCTCCATGTGCATCAAAGTCATAGTAATATAAAAACGCTTCGGAACTTGGAGGGCTTTGACTTTTTATACCTGATATAAGCATAGTACATACTTCCCTGCCAAGTAAATAAAGTGATTATTGCTGTTTGGCTTTGTCGATGGCAGAAGCACTGGTGTGACCAGACTTGTTCCTAGCCACTGTGAATCTGGCATAGGAGTTTTTATTGCAATAGCATAATGTTGGATGCAAGATTATTTTATCCGGATATTCGTTGTATCAGGAAAAGAGTCGCCCAAATTTATGAAGTGTTCTAGCCCTGATACATAGGATAACACATTCTCAACGAAAAGTAATTCCTTTGTGTAAAGAACTTGCGATAAATATCCGACATTAATAAGGATCGAAGATCATCTGATCGCGTGCTGCAATCAGGTATTTGACGAATCATGAGTTTTTCCTTGATGCCACATGTTCTCTCGTCCCTGTCACTATCTAGAGCACCAACAACGCCGAAGACAAAATTTGAAAGATTTGTACCTGTCTATCACTCTTTAGTATTATCATGTTTTCAACAGATTATCTTTTTAAGAAATAGTATACTCTCGTTCGTTCGAAATCTCGCATTATGATTTGGGTATTACACAGACTGCATCTAGTTTTGCAGCCATTCCCGTTTCAGACCCCACAACAACCCTTTTTTCCCTAAAGTTACGAGAATTATAACCTAAACCCTCAATTCTCTTAAATTCAGAGTAAAGAATCAACTTTCCAGTACACACTCCGTTTCTCTGTCTTTCTCCAGTCGTATTCATCGTAATATTGAAAGTGGCTTTTGTGAAACAACAGAGTAAAAATGCAATTCCCCTGTACCCACTCTTCTCGTCTCATTCGGCCAGGAAGCGCGGAATCTGACGTGACCAAACGCATCCTGTTTGAATTTCTCAACGGCTTGGAGTCTAACCCGCTGTTGAAGAAAGAAGTGTTGGCGGCGCTTGAGAATATTAAGCAAGAAGATATGCAATCTGACAATGGCGCTGGGACGAGAGTTCCTGCTGGCGAACGAGAGATTCTAGATAGGTCTTTCGTCGTAGTTTTGGCCAAGTTAGCCCTTTGGAATCCTGGTGACGCTGGTGATACTTCGGTGGTTGCCGCCAAAGTAGAGACGCTCTGCGAGTTCTTTGTGAAAAACCCGCAGTGGGCTATACCATTCAAAGACTGGATCATCTCTTTGAAGGAAGTAGCAGCCCAAAGAGGGGTTCAGGCTGGTCTTGATCCTCAGCGTTCTGTGCTTTCTGAGGAAGAAAGACGCAATTTGCCGCGTTTAGTCAGTATTTTGTTGAAAAGAATCGTACAAGAGGAGGGGCTCTACGAAGAGCGTTTTAGTGCAGACTCACTTGTGGCCATTCTTACTCAACCAAGCGGCGAAAGATTTATGGAGTCTGCACTCAAAATTTGGAATCGTAACGAATTGAGAGTGCTCTCTTCACACTTAGATTGTACAAACTTAAATGATCCGGGATTAGTTTTGGCACCTACACATGTTGAACTGGCAAAGAGGATTATCGAAATATTCATTGCGGGCCCTGAACAAGATTATGTTGAAGAGGAAGTCGTGTTGCTTCTCGACCAGTTCAAGACGGCTTATGGCCAGGCTTTGTTGAAAGCGGTTCGCGACACTCGGTTTAATGAAAGAAAGACGGTTCTCGGGAATTTGTTAATGGCAGCTATCAGACAGTTAACTGGTTCGGACCTCATGCTTGCGCAGCATGCCTTGTCTATGAGAGCTATCTCGCGCACTGAAAATAACTTGTTCCTCAAAGCTTTCGAAAATGACATCGGCGTCCTTATTCTTGAGGAATTTTTTGACTTTCCAGCCAGCCCAAATTTCCAAATGTTTGCAAACGAAATCCCCTTTGTCAACTTGGCTAAAGCAAGGCTTGTCTCTATCTACGAGGCTAAGGCTGGTGTTGTGGTCTCAGTAAATGATGAACGCCAATTACTGAATTTGCACGAAAAGCTCACAACTTCTATTGGCCTTAGACTTGTTCAATTGTTTTATCCATTTAACCACTTGTTAGGTTGATCGTTCATGTCTAATGATCTGATTCCTCAGTTATCACTTTAGTTAGAAAACCTGTTATAGTTGACTTCTATATTTGACAGTAGCTAGCCCTTATATTCCCAGATAACTTACTAGACGAGCTCGGCTAAGTGACGAGCTCGTCTACGGCTCGTCTGCGTCGTTATCCAGAGCTTCTCAATCGAAATGTCTATGTCGATATTCTTAATTCGGAACTCTAGCCGTACTGCTCCATGAGTTACCTAAAACTATTCAAAACTTGAGATCAAGGCGAGAAAGAGCTACGACAAGATCAGACCATCGTCAAAGATTCGCACCGCCGCAATTGATTTCGCGTATTAAAGAACTGGTTGCCAGCCAAAAGACGTGGGGAAGTACTGCAATTCCTCTCAGCTGAAGTTTGTTGCAGCCCTTTCTGAAGCCGCCATTAATCGTTCTTTTGACCTGGATCTCGATCAAGTTAAATTTCAGAGGTCTTCTGCCATTGCGGGAATAGATCGATATATCGTCCTTGCGAGCCGTTTCCTGAAGGATGAAAAACTAGCATCATATGGTGAGGCTTTGAAAAAGCTGTAAAAGTATCAACCTTTACTATTGAATCCAATTGCATGTTCCGTCAGTTCAGCCAAGGCAACTTACAGTGTGTTGAGATTGCTCTAGAGACTAGAGTATTGCCCAGTTCAATCGCTACACAATTCAAGAATTCGAAACCAACCGGAGAGAGGGAATATGAACGGATGATCTTTCAAATGACGCAGGACTTGGATTCAAGACAAAACGAGATCAAGACTAACTACACAATCGGATCCGTTATCGAAGCTGCATTTGAATTTTGGAGATTTTTCAGAAAAGAAGTTGCATTGGAAAGTGGAAGACTTATGAAGTGGGTGGGCAAATTGGTACGCATTCTTGAGAATGACAGGCTGTATTACTTCCTATTGATTGGCGCAGGTGTAGCCGCTGAAGGCACAACTGTTAATCATCATGCAATCCATAAACTTGCAAGTAGATTGGAAAACCGAAAAGCTTGGAATCAAATCAAGAGTCAGCATTTCTTGTACCATCCCGAAAAGGAGGAGCTCATGGAAAATGAAGAAAATTCCTGGCCGGCCGATGAATTTGGAGATCGAATGGATCGTTCCAAAGCTGCCACTGAGTCTTCCTGGTTATCCTTCCCCTGAGCTACTTGTGAAGCTGGTACTATTGAAGCTGAAGGCAATCCCGCGTGAGGTATTTAGAGGGCCGGAAACGAGGTGAAGGGATATCCTTATTAGAGAATAATTATAAAAATAATATTAGGATCCTTAAAGTGGTGTTTCGTAGGGCAAACTCATCCACATAGAAGATTTCATGTGAAGAGCCTTTTTCGAAAGGCATGGGTGACTTGTCCGTGTTAAACAGTTGCGAGGCTGCTATACGACAGTAAAATATTGCCAATAATTACTGCTCTCGAGCACTATAACTCAAAACGCGTTAGATTTTGATTGCCTATATCTCTTGTGGTCTACCAAGAACTCACTGCATCACAGCACAACTAGATTTGTAGCTCGAGAGGCCTTTCGTAGACAGCGGTTTCAATTTTTTTGAGGCCCAAAATAATTTTGTTCTTAAACCTGATAGTTTGAAAGGGCTACGAGTTTCAAAATTGTCATACTTCACGTTTCATTCATTTCGTCCTTGAGATTGATCGCAAGAACTGACCATGGCGAAACAGAGACACCACAAGACTTATTTGAAATCAAGCATTTCTTGACCGTTAAAGTTTAACGAAGGTCTTCCGATCACATCATTTTCACACTTGGATCGAGTAGCCTCTGGGGTGATCGATGGGACCTACTTGCATAGCATTCCCAATTTTCCCTAATGTCGAGAGTATCTGCCTCTAGTTGTCCATTTACATACTCCGGGAAAGTGCTTTCTTTATTGATTGGCAAGATTGACATGAATAAGATAGTGAATTTCATGTCAACTGTGAGAATACGATTGCTCAGTTACTGTTAGCCTGAGAATCGCATCCTTCTCATATAGAGAATTATAGCACAATTCGTGTTTTAGATCCTTATGAGAGTGGACTTGAACTTCCACATAGATGCATCCCATTACGCCTCTCAGCCAGAGCCTTACATTGACCAGCTGCAAGGCCATCAGTCCCGCCAGGCTTGTTCTGTAGTGGCCAATTAATACAATTGAAAATCTTATTAATTGCCTTATTACCAACGATATCGTGTTGTCGGCAGTCGAGGTGAGGGGAGCATGGTCAGAGTTGAACGCAGCATCTACGAAGCACGAAACCGCGGGCATCTCAACTCGGCATATCCATCAATGATTCTATTTAAGCCATCTATACACAGCTCGAAAAGCTGGTCGCCACTCTTTCGGCACTTGTTTTAGAGTTGGTCTCTTCTCTCTTGATGATAGAATAAGCATCACGCCGTCGCAACACCATAGATTTTCAAGTATCTTTCGTATAGGTGCCGGATCTACCCCTAGGCCAGTCCTATCCTTTTCCTCAAAGATAATGGTAAAAAAAACCAGCTCCGTCAGATCGTCACGCTTGAGAAGCAACTTTGCAAAATTCTTGAAAGTTCGATCCAGCTGCAAATTAAGAATCCCATTGAAAATAAAGAATCCAATTGGGTTTATGAATCCCCTTACAAGCAGGTCTGCTTTACATTGAATACGTGCAATCGGAGTTGCAGTTTTAGCTATAGTTGTTTTTGGTTGTTCACTCAATAGCCCGCATGCTGCCGATAACATTTGGGCGTAAATGTCTAGGATAGAATTTTCCATAACTGTCTCTAAACCCTTCAAAAATGATTTTCCTGCTGCTGTTTTCAATTCGTTGACGAGGGTCTCAGCATCATTGCTTTCACGAGGTGGATGAAATGTATCAATGAGCTTCTGGACATGACGAACAGCCTCTGCGAAATAGTAATCTATACTATACTTGCTTTCAAGATAAAAAATTAATTTCATTAAGTCATACGTGGCGTTCTCCTGCGTTATGGATATAAGAAACCAATTTCCCGGGAGATCGCAGAAAGCGCCGACTAACTTCGTTTGGTCGAAGATTTTTCTGTGCTTCTGGTCGTACTTTGAGATTCGCTGCACTAGCAATTCTATAATCGAATGCAAGTAAAGTGACTGCGCTTGGTCTAGATGTGCTTGCGGTGGCTGCAAATCTAAGACCATCGCGACTACAGCTGTTGAGACTTCCAAAGAAATTTAAAACACTGATTGTGGTAAATTTTGACAAGATGATGGTACTGGGTGCAAATTAAGTTCTAAGAGGACGAAGGTAATGCTACGCCCGTCCAAAACGAAATGCGAGAGAATTTCATGTTTGCGATTTTCCGCACAGTACATTCAACATGCTAACTTTGAATTCGCACCTGGCATCAAGCTTTGCTTTATTGCATGCGTTCCAGAAATACGCATAGAGTGCTATGCTTGACATGGGCATGACCTACGCACGAACCGGAGACAAAAGAGTTGCATCATTGTCTCTATAAGATCCAAAAGGGTTGCTTCTACATTTTTATCTCTCATATTTGAAATATGTTAATCGCTGGCCAGTTGCTAAAGGTATGGTTGAGTATTTTTACACAAACTCTAGCTTAACGCTACAGTTAAAGAAATGATCACTGGAATTTTGGCAAGATTAGTAAAGAAATTGGAAATTACGTCAGAAAGAGCAACGTACAATCGCTTAATTTGAGAATCTTCCGCCAATTGATGCTTAGATCTAGCATTTCAACAATATGATAGTCATTTGAGGAGTGCTCTTCTCAGATATCCCAATCGACAGGAGTTTGCGACACGCCTTTCAGTGGGTGGAGTTTTGACGCATTCGCTTTTACCGATCGAGGGGAAGAGCTCAGTACCTTGCAGAGTCAAATGAATAGGATCTCACCAATGATTGCATGCTGTAACAGGTTTCATGAAAACTTCTTCAAAATATCCAGAACTCAGAAAACTACAACGAGCCCTCAACGAAGTCTTGTCAATTGGAAACTCAATCCTCAATAGGTGCATAATCGTAGTCTTCAGCCGTCTCTGTAGTGCAATGCAGTAACGGTCGTGGGGAATGATGCAAAACTTAATCCATAGCCAAATTAACTTGTAAAATTTATAGCTCCCCTTTTCATTTGATCGTCGAGATGTTGAGTTTCTCCGATCGTCAAATATTCGGATTGATTCAATAATAACCGAGTTCGAATGAGCCTATATCCGGGGCCTATTCACTTCGGACTCTTGGATTAGATCTTTTTTCGCGAGAGGCGTGATTGTTGTCCATAGCGATGCAAAAATGTGTATTTTCGTTTCTTGTTTGCGATACCTCAAAACTAATTGGAGCGATATATTGCTTAGTGTTCTCGGAATGTTTACAAAAAATTTGGCTCTGATTGAAAAAAAAATTCTCTCATTTATTGAAAAGAATCCGTCATTCTCATTTTCTGTAGACCGTTTGTATATTGCATAGGATGTAAGTCAACTGTTGGCCTCAAAAGTAATACTATTCCTCTCTATGAAATCGTTAAATTCCAACTTTATGTTTTTTCAATATTCTCAAGTATCGAGTGAGGAAAACCTCGTCCCATCGAAAGCGTGTCCAGACCCTTCGCTCCGTGATGAGTTTTTGATTTCATCAATCGAGTTCCTACCACTTATTCGGTGGTATAACATGATTTATGTCTTTGACTCCAACTTCAATATTCCCAATTGAGAATAAATTCTTGGCCGCAGCGAAGTCTCTATGAATTAGGATAAACTCGTTCTTGCAATAGCAGCGATGTTCGGTTTAAGGACGATTCACGGGTTTTCACGAACAAGTGGATTTAACCGTAGTCTCTCCAAAAAGAATTAAACAATTCTATAGATCAGTGTGCCTCACGAGAGAATAGATCAGTGTGATTCTTGAATTGATAGGGTCGAGCCTACTATGAAGCAATGGAACAACATGATACTTGAAATATCACATAATGAAAAAAAAGCTTACATCCAAATCATTGAAGAAATTGTTGGATAATTTGAAATACTCGACATCGATTTCATTTCATTTTTTGTCCAGCAATGGCACATTGCACCGTTGCACTGACCAGTATTCCAAAATAAAGCATTTGGACTAAGTATAATTCTTTTTGATGATTTTCTTTTACATTTCAAGTATTTATCTAGTCGGGTAAATATTTTTCATGAAGGTGTTGAGCTCTCAACTGGCATTCACTACCACACTACACAAGTAGTGAGGAACCTTAAAAAGCAGCAGAAGGAGATGAGAATAGATCAGAAACAAAGAGAGAGTAGTCCAATTGAAATCAAATTTGAAGAAATGATGTGCATTCGATACTTGTGCGCATGATTGGTTTCAATCTTAGAAGTATTGCTCAAAAACCCTTTGTCAAGTACAAAGCGGCCCTAGTTATTGAGGTGGAACAGTCAATGATTTATTTGGCATCCCAAAATGACTAGAGGGCACAATGTGTCCCATTGTACCCCGAAACAATTATGAGAGCAAATCAAGCTCTCGACATGGAGCATTTTCGCACCATTCAAGATAGTAGAAACGCTCGATCTCTAGGGCCATTAGATATCACTTGAATTCGAAGATCTTCTTGTATGCCACATGAAGGCGGGCAACGCAATGGCATAAATGGATTAAACGAGATAATAGCACGGTAGATCATTTACTCAATTTGCTTAACTTGAATTCCCAAAACACTTCCCTGAAATTTTGCCGAGTTCGACTGTGTACCTTTGAATTCTCATACATAAATGACCAACCACTGCAAAAAGAAAGAAAGTAAGCGAAAAGAAAAATGAACCAAACGCAAAAACAAAACAAAACAAACAACACATGGCACAAACACCCAAATCAAAGCTAATAATAACAAAATACAAACAAACTCCGATACCCCCAAGATCCCATTTTCCAGACGCTCCAAACCCTTATGCCTTCAACCTTCAACCTTCTGGAAGCGATCTTAATTATCCCACCAATACTTTAACAGCATCAAAAAAGAAGAACCAAAAAAAAATCAATTCTCCCAATATCATAAAAACTCTTAGAAAAAAAATTGTCGAAACGACCAATTATCCCAAACCACCAATCCTCTCCCACACCTACCCTCACCCTTCGTCCTATCCCATCTCCCCTACAGTGCGAACAAACCCGACTCCCGGACGTGCGCCTACCACCCACCTCCGGCGCCCCATCCAATCACAGCGCGCCCTCCCGTGTCTATATGGCCGACTGCGTTTCGCGCGCACCCTGCTAATATATACCACCGCCAATTCGTCCTCCATTTTTCTTTTCCACCCAGACTTTTCTGTTTCCCCAAGTCGCCATGTTGTCAGCTCGTTCTGTCTTACGTACTGCCGTCCGTGCAGCCTCCGTCTCTAGAATGCGTCTCGTATGTACCAATTTTCCTTTTCCCGTTTCGTTTTCGTGGTCGTTTTTCCCCAGTGCATGTTTTTGGTGAATCCCACTTTTCAAGGCCCTGGGCCCGTTCCTGGGTCCTCAATGGTGGCGAGAAACACAATTGTCATGTCTGCGGAGACGTCGGTGAAGACGCCGTGTTGATATCTCTTCCGTGGGCGTGGTGGTTGCCGCTCCGATCCCGGACCGTGGGTTCCTCCAATAGGCTTCTGAGAATGGGAGGGTCTCCAGCACCGGGCCTGAAAAATTTTAGAATCTGTGTAGCGAGCCGGCGTGCCTATATCAGGCCATTGTCTGTGTCGAAACGTCATTGTTCAATTGCACAAGTTGTCTTTTCGTCTTCTTTTGCCCCCTCTTTTTCTCTTCCTGCTCGACTTTTTTCACTCACTCCAACACCCATTCCACATCAGCAGCTACCGCCACAGTCACGCAGTCGCAAACATCCATATCCAAATTCATCGTACTAACTTCACAGGCTCGCCCAGCTGTCGCTGCCATCCGTCACGCCTCCGCCAAGGCTGCCCCAACCGAGGTCTCCTCCATCTTGGAAGAGAGAATCAGAGGTGTCTCCGAGGGTTCCAACTTGAACGAGACCGGTAGAGTCTTGTCCGTCGGTGACGGTATCGCCCGTGTTTTCGGTTTGAACAACGTCCAAGCCGGTGAGTTGGTCGAGTTCGCCTCCGGTGTTAAAGGTATGGCCTTGAACTTGGAGGCCGGCCAAGTCGGTATTGTCTTGTTCGGTTCCGACACCCTTGTCAAGGAGTCCGAGACCGTCAAGAGAACCGGTAAGATTGTTGAGGTCCCAACTGGTCCTGAATTGTTGGGCCGTGTCGTCGACGGTTTGGGTAACCCAATCGATGGTAAGGGACCTTTGAACAACTCTGCCACCGCCAAGGCTGAGGTTAAGGCCCCAGGTATCTTGCCAAGAAGATCTGTCCACGAGCCAATGCAAACTGGTTTGAAGTCTGTTGACGCTTTGGTCCCAATTGGTAGAGGTCAAAGAGAGTTGATTATCGGTGACAGACAAACCGGTAAGACCGCTGTTGCTATTGACACCATCTTGAACCAAAAGAGATGGAACGATGGCCAAGACGAGTCCAAGAAGTTGTACTGTGTCTACGTCGCCGTTGGTCAAAAGAGATCCACCGTCGCTCAATTGGTTAAGACCTTGGAGGCCCACGATGCCTTGAAGTACACCATCATTGTTGCTGCCACTGCTTCTGAGGCCGCTCCATTGCAGTACTTGGCTCCTTTCACCGCTTGTTCTATCGGTGAGTGGTTCAGAGACAACGCCAGACACGCTTTGATCATCTACGATGACTTGTCCAAGCAAGCCGTTGCTTACCGTCAATTGTCTTTGTTGTTGAGAAGACCTCCTGGAAGAGAGGCTTACCCTGGTGATGTTTTCTACTTGCACTCCCGTTTGTTGGAGAGAGCCGCCAAGATGTCCGAGGCCAACGGTGCTGGTTCTTTGACCGCTTTGCCTGTCATTGAGACCCAAGGTGGTGATGTCTCTGCTTACATTCCAACCAACGTCATTTCTATCACTGATGGTCAAATTTTCTTGGAGGCTGAGTTGTTCTACAAGGGTATCAGACCAGCTATTAACGTCGGTTTGTCTGTCTCTCGTGTCGGTTCCGCTGCTCAGGTTAAGGCCATGAAGCAAGTCGCCGGTTCCTTGAAGTTGTTCTTGGCTCAATACAGAGAGGTCGCTGCTTTCGCCCAATTCGGTTCCGACTTGGACGCTTCTACCAAGCAAACCTTGGCTAGAGGTGAGAGATTGACCCAATTGTTGAAGCAAAAGCAATACTCTCCTTTGGCTGCTGAGGAGCAAGTTCCTGTCATTTACGCTGGTGTCAACGGTTTCTTGGACGACATCGAGTTGTCTAGAATCGGTGAGTTCGAGGAGTCCTTCATGTCTTCCTTGAAGTCCAACCAGCCTGAGGTTATTGAGGCCATCAGAACCACTGGTGAGTTGACCAAGGAGCAATTGGCTACCTTGAAGGCTGCCACTGAATCTTTTGTTGCTTCCTTCTAAGTCTGTGGAGTTTTGCATACGTAGATAGATACGGGCACGGCCCGGAAGAATTCAGCGTGACTCACAAAAGATACATTACACAATAAAATTAACGATATTCTCTAAAACTTGTAGGTTTTATTTGCCTTCATTACCATCGTCTGTAGGTTTGTCGAATTCAGTTTTGCTAGGCCTAAACCCTTTAGTGTCGTTTACATTTTAAGAATAAAGGTTGAATGTGGATTACTGTAGGCAACCTATTTTACATCAATACATAACGTGGTATCACAGTCTGACCAGTCATTAGTAATACTTGTTCTCTTTCAACCAAGACTTGATGTCCTCAGAGTCACGAGAAGCCCAGTTGGCCTTACTTGTGATCATATCCAAAGATTGAGCCAAGTTAGACTCGAAGCCCTTGGTGTTGACACCCTCGAAAAATTTCTTCACTTCTTCCTTCTGTTTTTCTTGAGTGAAACCAGAGGAAGCCAAGGTGACCACAGATCCCAACATGGACAAACCAGGAGGCAACAACTTGTAGATCGCATCCCAGTTTGCGGTGAACCAGGCCCACAACTTTTCAACACCTAATCTGTGTGCTCTCATGCCTTGCATTGGAATGTAGACATCTTGAGATTTAACGATGTCAGTCTGCAACAACAAAGCGGTGACTTTGTCGAGAATCTCCTCTGACTCAAATCTACCCAAGGCTCTCAATGCAGCGATCTTTTCCTCGACAGAAGCTGGGTTGGTGTAAATTTTGTAAATCTTCTCGTATGTCTCGATGCCGCCAAGACGGGCAACAGTGTTGAATACAGCAGCCTTGATATTAGGGTTAATGGCACTCTTGTCGCCAGCAACATATGCATCGAACGATTTGTTGACGTACTCGACAACCTCCTTATGACCATTGGCAGCGGCTGCACCAAACAACAAGGACTTGAGCTGCTGTTCAGCAAAAGAATCACTGTCAGAGAACGTCCAACCAACCTTAGCGAGCTTTGGGCTAATTAAGTCGAGACAGAAGGCGTTCAAAGACTTCTTGATCGAGTCATCTTCAAATTGAAGAGCCATCTTGATCTTGGAGATACTTGTCAAAGAAGACTCCCAAACAACGTAGTTATCTTCACCAGACCAAGCCTTGACCAAGTTAAGGAAATCAGTGGAGCTGATCAAACCGGAAGAGGCCAAGGAGGCAGCATCGGCGACCAAACCGACACGGTCCTCGACAGACAACTTACCTTTCACACCAGCATCACCCAACTTAGTCCATCTTTCAGGCGAGTAGGCGGTTCTGTAGACACCTGCTTGATCAGCATTGATCTTGAAGAAGTCGTCCTCAGTTTTGAGTTTAATCTCTGTCGAACGCTTATCCAAGGTAAGAGACTCATCAATACCAGAAGAGGTCTTCAAGCCCAAGAAAACGGGGTACAAAGTCTCGTCTTCATCTGGCTTGACGTCTGCAGTAGCAAGGAATCTGTTCTGAGTAAGGGTCAAGGTGTTACCAGACTCCTCGACGCGAACAACAGGGAATCCAATTTTCTTGGTCCAGATGTCCATCACAGCAACAACGTCCTTGCCACTGACCTTGCTCAAAGCAGCCCATAAGTCTGAGGTTTGAGTGTTGCCCCACATGTGTGTTTTTAAGTAGAGAGAGACACCAGAGATGAAGACATCCTCGCCCAACCAGCGGGAGATCATCTTCAACAAGGAAGAGCCCTTCGAGTAAGAGATAGCATCGAAGATCTGGTTGATCTCATCGGCTCTCTTAACAGGCACCTCGATAGGATGAGAAGATCTCAAAGAATCCAAGGTCAAGGCCAGCTGCAAGGAGTCGGCAACATAAGATTCCCAGACCTTCCAGTCAGGATACAAGGAGTCACAAGCGTACCAGGACATCCAGGTGGCAAAACCCTCGTTAAGCCACAAACCATCCCAGAAATCCATGGTGACCAAGTTACCAAACCATTGATGGGCCAACTCGTGCATGACGACCTCAGTAACACGTTGCTTGGTGTTGACATCGGTATGAGATGGATCCAAGAGCAAATCGACAGTTCTGTAGGTGATCAAACCAAAGTTTTCCATAGCGCCGGCCAGGAAATCATGGATGGCGACCATGTCCAACTTTGGGAGAGGGTAGGGGATGTCGAACTTGGCGTCAAAGAACTTGAGTGTTTTAGCAGCAATGTCGGCAGAGTAGGTTCCAAGGTGTTCGGAGCCAGGAGTGGCCCAAACCTTAATTGGCTTGTTGTAGTCGTGATTCTCTACACAGCGCAAGTCACCTACGATGAAGGCCACCAAGTAAGTGGACATGAGTGGAGTGGTGTTAAAAACGGTCTTTTTCTTGCCGTCAGCCAAATCCTCGACGGACTTGGTGTCCATGTTGGACAAATGGACCAACTTGGCGTCACTGACCAAGGAAATATCGAACTTGGCCTTGAGCGCAGGCTCATCGAACGAGGGGAACGCTCTACGACAATCCGTAGGCTCCATCTGCGTGGTAGCCAAGTAAGCGGTGTTGCCGGACTCGTCAGTGTAGGAAGAACGGTAGAAACCAGCCATTTTGTCGTTTAAGAGACCAGTGAAAGTGAGCGACAAGGTAGCTTTCGAGCCCGATTGAAGAGACTCGGCCAAATCAAAAGCAGCGGTTTGCATGTCCTCGTCATAGGAGATCTTGGACACAGCCTTTCCGTTGACGGCCGCATCATGAATGTCAATTTCGAGACAGTTTAAGGTGATCTTGTCAGAGGTGTCATTGACATCCAAATCAATGGCCAATTGACCCTTAAATGTGAAATCGGAAAAGTCGGGTTCCAATGTCAAGTCGTAGCGAACAGGCTTGACGTTGGTGGGGAGGATTTCCCTTTGTGGAGTGGACGTACACATTGTGGAGGGAAAAGAATGGAAGTTACGAAGTGGGGATAGGTGGCCATAATATATATGGGTGCGCGAGAATCTGGGGTAGGGGGCGCGACAAGTCGAGGTGGATGGAAGTTTGGCCCTAATTGCGCGAACAGTGCGAATGGTGGTGCCGAGCACCTGGACGGCGTAGGACATTGATCTAGTGGATGCCGCGAGTGCAAAGGGATAGAGAGATGGTATAGAATCTGGAGGTGTAATAGAATTTGAGGGCGGAAAGAGAAAGAGAGAGTTAGGGGAGAGTGAAAGAGGTGAAGTTTATGAGATGAAGGAGATTGGTGGGATAGGAAGATTGCGCCAGAGAGAAATTAGCGACTTTTAGTGGTAATTCTGGATCATCAATTTTAACAGAGACCAAAGAAGTATTGTTGATACTCAAAATAATCTAGTAGAAACTTTGAATTGATAAAAGTCATATTCATGTTTTCAAAACTTTGATTCGTAGGTCTGGTGGTTCCGGGGCGACTTTTGCCCTGGCCCACTCAAACCTGTAGAATGCGAAGTGGCCCTGAACTATCTAGTGCCGGCCCGATAAGCGTATGACATAGTGAAGAAAAAATGAAGCGTAGGTAATGTTCAATGCGTGGCAATTGCGTTAGGTAAATGACGTGATAACGAAACAAAATAATTCAATGAGGTTCATTGCTTGAATTCCATTGAGGCCGTTGGTCAACCGTCCAGATGATCACTTATACTCTCCGCACCGAAGTCACATTTGTTGCTATGCTTATCTCGACTAAGAACTACAAATCAAACTGACATTCTACTCTTTAGTTTCAATATGGAATCGTGCCGCAAAGCACCACTGCTTCGCGCCATTTCCTAGGATGGCTCCCGAAAGTGCCTTGCAGACGGGGATGAAATCCGATCAGTCCCATCACAGGGTTCAAACCAACGATAAAGGCAATAGAACAATCAGGAGACAATAGAAAACGCCGCAATTTCATTGCCGTAGCACCAGTCGCCGTTTGATCTCGTATATCCGGTTCTCCTGCAGGATTTTGCAACCATAGGTGCCGTTCAATTTTGGTGCCGTTTCTATAGAAGGACAATTTGGGGCCCCAAATGGAAGGACCTGTCACTATTCCGCTCGGGTTTTAAGCTGGACCACATGGAATTCGGTAGAAGTGCGCAATATTTTAAAGCCATAGAGGCGCATTTGATGCCGTGACAATAGATGGCCCTACCTCCAAATGCCATTCTGAATGCACAACCAGCGGTGTGAAATTACCCTCTATAGAATTTAAAAGAGGACGAATTTCACAAGTTCGAATTTTCTGTGGAGGCTAGAGCAATTGAAAAGAACTTGATTTCGTAAATGAGTGCACGTTGAAATGAGTTGGCTCTTTCAATTAGTTTTGTGAAACCCATCCATTATTTTTAACAAAATGCAATGGATCTGAGTTCTCAAGATGTGGGTATACAGTGAGATTGCTTTAGCGCTCATGTGGCCTCCGCTATGGCTGATTCTGTTAGTTATCGATTGTAAGTGTAGATGCGTAACATACACACCGGGAAACACAATGCTTGCAGAGAAGAGTTGGAAGAATGAACGGGATTATATGCTATGGCAGAGTAAGAATTTGGAAGAAGATAAAAAGGAGCCCCAAACACGGCCAGGATAAGTAGTCTAGTACATTTACGAAGACCTGAACGAGTATACAGTCTATAGCTATAGCCAGAGTAACCCCTCTGAGTTCACCGGCGCTACCAAATGTTATAGAATAATTAGCTACTAGATCGTTGCCAATAAGGGTTACTCTGGCCATAGCCATATACTCTACATTCCTACAGGTCTTCCTCAAATACTTGCATGCTCATCCTGACTGTGCACCTATAGATGTGTTTCCATTATTATCTTAACGTGGCACGTAATCTAACCCTTTCTTCTAAGTCTGCTCCGCGAGAAATGTTTTTCTATCGAGTGTGTGTTTTGCAATCACGCCTACTTTGATTCTACACTGTAAATGTCGCACCTCTTTTGATGATATAACTAGTTCAATAAGGTTTACACAAATCCAGTTAGAATGAAAAATTTTTCGTTTGTCAATTTGACTATTCAGTTGGATAGTAGAGCGTTTCGTCCTTGAACTCATCACCACCCTTCACCCAGCCAGTGATTCCCTCATCCAAAATCACCACCTCCAAGTCTTGTCTGTCAATGCTTGCCAAATAATCTTTGGCCCAGCCTCCGATATATGTGGTGCGTTTGCCGGAGCTGTTACAATACAAGACGATCTTTTTTGTTTGTGGTTGCCAGTCGAGAACAGGCTCCAAGAAGTGTTCGTTTATGCCACTGGGGCCATCGACTACAGTTGCTGGGATGTGGAGCGCCTTTTTAATAACACCCTTATCTTCCTGCTCGTTTCGAATGTCAATGATAGCCAAGCCTGGTTCGTCGTTCTTGAGCAGCTCGAGCAATTCTTCCTTAGTGACCCTGTAGATCGGGGTATCCGTGACCTGATCCTGGTGATCGGTGAGCCATTGAGGAACGGATTTTAATGTCATTCTGCGATTTGGGCTCTGTTTTTATTTTTGGTATGACTTTTTCGTATTTGGGTGGAAGCAACCTCAGGTAGTCCTTGGATCTGTGATGTGGCCTATGGTATATCGATGAAGTGAGTTTGCTGTACTCAATCGAATCAATATGACGAAGTTTTAGTTTTCAAAATTGTCTTATGGTAGAACAAGGTTCGAAAATTGATATCCACAGTTTCAATCTTTATGTGAAGATGATATAACGAATCAATAGTTGTCAATTCCTGATAAATGGAGAGGATATTAAATGGTATAGGTTTTGTTTTCCGATTAAAACCCTCAATTGAATTTGCTTTGGTTTTTTTCCTGGAGTAACTAAGTAGTTAGTGTGGGTGACTGTGGGGATGGTCACAGGGCCTGGATATTTGTGTGAAAGCACGTGAAGAGAGGAGATTGGGAATGACAGAACCGCTTTTGGTAAAAGAGGGAGAACAGAACGATTTCTGTTTTCGACAATAATTTCTTTCTGAAGTTTCAAGAATTTTGCTTTTGTTTTGCGCTAATTCAAAATGGCTTTTAGTTGTTCACTGACAAGGTAGTGGCCCTGACCGCAACCCCCATCCACTTCAAACTACATGCATTCTGAATACTCTTGATGTGTAGTTTGAGTTAAACAAAAGGTGTGAAATCGTACAAAACTGGCTCCGAAACACACTACAAAAATAAAGCTTCGCTCCAAAATAGAGGTCAAAAATTAGAATGAAATGGTAAAAAACATATATTTATTACCCCGTTTTCACATAAATGATCCAGTAGTAGCCTATCCGGTTCGCTGAAGAAGATGCACTCCACTGTCGGTCTCGATGATCTCGCTGAACTCACCCACATTCAATGCAAATGACGCTGCCTCAAACGCAGGCTGCATCTGGCCCTTTCCAAAGAACCCTAAATCGCCGCCCTTCTCATGCGACAGGCAGTCACTTTCAGTGCGCGCGACCTCAGCCAACGAAACCTCGCCATTCAAGATACGGTTGCGGAATCCCTTGAGTTTGGCAATGGACATATCACGCAGAAGCGTTACGCCATCGGGACTTTTCCATGATTTTGGACGTCTAGACGTCTCATTCTTGATCAAAAGATGAGACACCCTAACCTTTCCATCGTCAGCTACCAATGGCTTGTTACCATTGGCTTCGTATTTCTCCAAGTACTCGGCAGCTTTTTCTGTGTCACTGCCGTAGGGAAGTTCCCATGTCGATTCTCTGGTAGCGAGATTGACAAAGTATGGTTTCTTGTGGGTCTGACTGAGTCTAATACTCCAGCTTGGTGGTAATCCTGTTTCCATGATAATATGCTACTTTATGTGGAATTGAGGATACGAACAAAGGTTGTGGAGGTTAAATGGGAAAAAGAAGTTTGGTTTTGGAGTTGAGATTTGAAGTGAATAAATATAGTACTGTATACCACCCAGTGGTTAAGTAGGGTAATTGCTTATCTTGCTTGAAAAGCAAAGAATTTTTTTCTTCTTTTAATTCAAAACTTGGACGAGCGAAGAGTATGCTTGATTGAATTTTTGATTTGATCGGTTTGTGACTTCTTCTTGTCGTTGGCAGTGAATTTATGGCTGACTGTGTGGTTGATATGGCGGTCATTCATGTCTAATGATCTGTTTACTCGATTTTTTTTCTAGTTAGAAAACCTGTATTAGTTGCTCTACAAAATCGCCCATACTTAGCTATACTTATAGCCAGATCTGGTCAGATCTTCGGGTCTTCTGGCAAGCTTGAAATGCTCGAAGAATTGCTTGAGCTCCACTAGGAGGAGGGCCAGCTCGAGCTGCTTGACGACCTCCTTGAGCTCGACGAGGAGCGCGGAAAGGTCGAATTGCTTGGATACCTGCTTGGATACCTGCTTGAAGGCCTGCTTGAGCTTCAACAGGAGGGGTTATAGCATGAACTGCTTGAAGAACTCCTTGAGCTTCAACAGGATCGTGAGCATCCTGTTGTTCATCAAGAGCTGCTTGACCACCTCCTTGAGCTTCAACAGGAGGGAGGCCAGCTCGGATTGCTTGAAGACCTGCTTGAGCTCCACTAGGAGGGAGGCCAGCTCGAACTGCTTGGATACCCGCTTGAAGACCTGCTTGGATACCTGCTTGAAGACCTGCTTGAAGACCTGCTTGAAGGCCTGCTTGAAGACCTGCTTGAGCTCCACTAGGAGGGAGGCCAGCTCGAACTGCTTGGATACCCGCTTGAAGACCTGCTTGGATACCTGCTTGAAGACCTGCTTGAAGACCTGCTTGAAGGCCTGCTTGAAGACCTGCTTGAGCTCCACTAGGAGGGAGGCCAGCTCGAACTGCTTGGATACCCGCTTGAAGACCTGCTTGAAAACCTGCTTGAAGACCTGCTTGAAGGCCTGCTTGAAGGCCTGCTTGAGCTTCAATAGGAGAGGGGCCAGCTGGAACTGCTTGAAGACCTGCTTGAGCTTCAACAGGATCGGGAGCTACCAGATGTTCATCAGGACCTCCTTGAGCTCCATCAGGATCGAGGGCATCCTGAGGTTCATCAGAACCTGCTTGACAGCCTCCTTGAGCTCCGCCGTGAACGGGAACATCGTGAGCTTCATCAAGAGCTTTATCTCCCACAGAATATTCAATACATGCTTTGAATCTGAACGTCCACTCCGGGTCTTCATCAAAGAGATCGCGGAGCTTCTGCACTCTGGCTTCAATCATTGATGTGTTACCAGCTTCATGGGGTATATCAAGGGAGAACTTGGCCAAAATTCGCATGAACGACTCACTGAATATGTTTAATTTGTCACTAGCATCGTAGAACTCTTTTGATTTATCAGCGCTATTGCCAGGTTCCTCATTTTCTTCTTCAGAGGTCTCATGCAAAGCCAGCGACACTTTTTCCTTGAACAGCGGATTCTTCTCCATGTCATACATAATGCAATAGATCTTCCCTTTGATTTCTTTAAAATCTGCGCTTCCTGGCCGAAAGGGCCGAGGAGAGTGGGTACGGGGAAACTGCATTCTTACTCTGTTATTTCACAAAAGCGAGTTCAATAACAGGATGAATGCGACTGGAGGAGGACAAAGTAACGGGGTTGTGTACTAGAAAAATGATTCTTTGATCTAAGTTAAGGGAATTGAAGGTTGACGCTAAAATTCTCGTAACTTTAGGAGAAAAAAAAAGGGTTGTTGGAGTCTGAATTGGGAATGGCTGCAAAACTAGTATGTGCAAGACCCAAATCATAATGCGTGATTTCAAACGAGCGAGAGTATGCGATTTGTTAAAAGGTAATTTCTTGAAAATACCATAATTCAAAAGAAGTATGTATAGGTGTTTTTTTTTAATTTTGTTTCTGGTGTTGGTGCTCTGGATGGTGACCAGGACGAGAAACAGAATCTGTGGCACCAAGGACTAGACGTATGATTCGTGGAGTATAGCCATACGTGTCAGATCTCAAGGCTCATTATGTTATGGTATTTATCGCACCTTGTTTGTGCAAAATGAATTGATGTACGTTAGGTATGCGTGGCGCAGAACTATTCATCAGGAATTGATAAGTACGTTAATTTGGGCGACTCCTTCCCTGAGGCATCAAAGATTCAAAAATTATGATCTAGTACTCAAAATATGCATAGTTCAATGATAGTTCTGCCGTCCAATTTGCACTTGCCAGGAACAATTGTGGTCACACCAGTGCTTCTGCCACCGACCAAACCAGACATCAATTATTGGTCTAATTACTTGGCAGACAAGTATGAACTGTTTGTATGAGAGTGAAACAAAGTGCTCCAAGTCTCGAAGCGTTTGGATGATACTATGACTTTGTCATTTTAATTGCAGCAGCTCAAAAGCATTTTTGGGTCAAAATAGTGACACCACTCCACTTCACTTCTGGTTATGTTAGCCTCTTCATTGGAATCCAGAGTGAGTTGTTTCAATTACAAAAATTCTCACTTTTGCTTCCGTTCTGTTGAGTCCGACCAGGCATATCGGTGAGCAGTGTATCCGCAGAGATAATGACCTCGATGGAATAGCTTGCATCGCTTCTAGACGATTGAGGAATGCGTTCAATCTCCGGCGAAGCGAACGTCATCAGACTGTGCCATGTGCTAGCCATGTGTAACATTTTCAGCATAGAGTTTGCAACGCAATCAATTCAACTCTGCGCAGAGGTATCGGCGACACAGTATTGATTTGACAACATAGCAAAAACTTTGGATGTGGACTTGGATCACGTAGCATAAAGAGTTTATTTTTCGCTTGGGTGCCAAACGTCACTGCGCTCCACCCACGTTTCCTATAAGATTCTCCGCACAGAGCATCTTCTGCTAGACTAGATCCTTCTATTTTTTATTTGACTGTTCTTTGTTAATCTAGCAGATGGCTCTTGACGCTCCGAGGTGGAAAGCTCGGATTCTTGCCAGCAAGGACCCGCGTCCAACTAGTGGGTCCTTCGTCACCACTTATCGAATTACTCGGAAATTGAGAGCTGCTCTCAATTCTATGGAACGCGATCCAACAATCGCGTATATGCTATTCAGAGTCATCCACGAAGCATTCCAGAAATGTCCCCACACGAGACCGAAGCCATGCGACAGATTGCCATCGAATCGTCGTGAATTAGGGTATGGTGCAGATGTCTTGGACACTCTAGTCTCCAATCCAGATTTGAGCTTCAAATTGGCATTGCAGTTTCTAAATGCGATGCGAAACCAACCTTCTATTGAACTAACTCTTGGCATCGATTCGCTATACCCAGGCGAAGTCGAAGTGAACGCGCTCATCAAGCTTATGGAGCAGGATTGTTTTGAGGGCCCTCGATTAATGTCACGGATTTATCAATGGGTTTATACTGAAATGTCAGAAGCTTTCGTGCATCTATTTAAAAAGCCATTTGGATCGTACAAGCCAAGCGATAGCGAGCAATGTTTGGATAAATCTTCACCCCGTGATCCATTCAGTCCCAGAAAGGGGTTACTCAATGATCTTCAGAGACGTTTGTTGCGAGAGATAGTGGTGCATTTGGTGTATGAAATAGTGAAAGAAGGAGAGGTTTGCTCCCTTTTTGAGTTGAACCCACTAGTTGAAGCTCTACTTCGATCATCTGGCAAAGAGTTTGTCGCAATCATGTCAAATCGTGAATACTTGGACCCCGTCGACCCACTCTCTCACTCGGAGCACACTGATCTGAACATACGACAAGAGTTGCAAATAGGGCCTCTTTATGAACAAGGGTTGAATATGCTGATATATTCTTTGGAAATTCGGAGTCGTCATCCGGCATTTGTAGATGTCAAGATTCTCCTCACCCAATTCAGGACCGCGGTGGGCCAGGCGTTCTTGAAGGGGTTCGCCAACACTCTTTGTCATCCTATCAAAAAAATCTACATTGATATGCTCGTCTCAGCGAGTGCGCTCCTACTTGGGACACCGGACAAGAAGATACTGCACTGGTTGCCTCAATGCTGCGAAGAGGCGCCCATAATTATCAAAGCTCTTTTAACCCCAATGGGCTTTTTTGTCTTCGATTCAATCATCCATGCATCAGAGATCCCTGCCATTAAAGCTCTTGTAGAAGAGATTCTTGTGTTTGCACAGGTGAACCCAGAGACACTTTTCTCCATGGCTGTCGCAATGAAGAAGCGTTGGAACCTCGAAATTGATCTGAAGTCCTTAAGCGACTTGCATGGAGTCTTTCATTTGTTCACCTGCATCTCCTTTGTTCTTGCATCGTACCAAGATTCCCCCAATATTGTTTTCAAGTACGTGGACGAATTTCTTTGGAGGCCAACGGGTCCATGTTCTTGGATTATTCAGGCTATTAAGAATTGGTCACGAGAAAGAAATGTCGGATGAGAGATTTAGTTCTAGGAGTAGCCATCTATGTTAAAACGGCGTTTAGCTTCGATTTGTTGAACTGTACTCGAGGTACGGGTGTTTTGACGAAATCAGTGTAAATGCCCTTGAGCGCACTTAACCGTGAACGTCCTCCTAAGTGCATCCTAACTACCCTAACATGAGGGATTTAATTACTATGTAAATCCATAGAAAGTCCTCCTTGAAAGGACAGTGAAAATAGGCAGTACACTCCTAGTAACTCGTTGCTTTAGTAGACAAGTAAGAATCTGACGATGTTTGACATTAAGATAACTTCCCTGCAGGACATTGAGTTTGAGCAACATGTGCTAGACTACAGAGACGTTTCGCCTCATATG
Organism: Australozyma picinguabensis; assembly: GCA_030582875.1. Classification (NCBI taxonomy): domain Eukaryota; kingdom Fungi; phylum Ascomycota; class Pichiomycetes; order Serinales; family Metschnikowiaceae; genus Australozyma; species Australozyma picinguabensis. The sequence continues at coordinate 23,617 of JAJMHD010000060.1, forward strand.
TAGGTTCTTGGGGGTGGAGATGTTTTGAAATTTACTTTGATACTTCGGGGAAGTCCAATATTGTTGTTAATAAACTAATGCTCTTCTAGAATGACTTTTTTAATCGAGAATTGCAGTAGCGTTATTCTTCGCCATTAATGTGGAAGCTTCTCGCCCAGGTGTGATTGAGGCTCGCAAATAGGTAACTCATAGATTACTACGACTGGATTACCGAATTAAGAATATCGAGATGGCATTTTGACGCTAGGAGACACGACATCGAATCAGAAGCTCTAGAGAACGACGATACGGCATTATAGAAGCATCGGGCCGTTAGGGGCCCGTCGACAAGCCTTAGATGAACCAATGATGGACCTACTGGTTAGATCTGGCTATAAGTATGGCTAGTTGTGGGCGATTATAGAGATCAAATAATACAGGTTCTCTAACTAAAATAATAGCCGAGTAAACAATTCATTCGACATGATCGTTCTAACACGAGCTGAGTTCCATGAATACAAACATCTTGATTGAGGATTACAAATTCCATGTATTTCATTCAGGATTTTCTATTGTGTTAGTTGTGCAAGCGATGGCCGAAATTACATTCGATGACGCGATCAAACACGACTTGCATTCTATTATTATTTATAGTTTGATGTTTTGGTAGCGATGTAGCATTTGTGTTTATACTGTCACATTTGAGAATTGATATTGAGAGGCGAATTGAGTTGATTTCCTGTAGTACTCCGTGACTTCTTCTCGTTCTCTGTTCGTGCCAGGGGCGATGTTGTGTTCCCAAATACCTCACACTGTTCTCCCAAAAATGACATACAAGTTAAATGATACTTAAATTATTTTCTCTATTGTTTCCTCCGAATCAAAAGTTTGACACATATTGGAATCAACGGTAAACTTGGGCCCACACTCTGAGACTGATGATATCAGGGTCTTTCAGTGGCTGCAACTCTTAATTAACCTAATCAGTGAATGCAATTAGAACATAACATCAAATGATCGCTATAAGATGCTCTTCATCGTCGAAACAGCAATTCATGGCGAAGTGATCTACTGATCTGTAAGTGCCGAAGTGATCTCGTGAGATAATGGCAGAAGAATGTGTGAGATTTTGGTTGAAGAATATTATTGGTGAACAAAAAATCAGTATATAGCTATTGTTTAGTAGAATTAATGACAAAAACATGTGAATTCAGTCCCCTATGAGTACCCTTCGAATGGGTATTGATCTAAGCAATCGATTACGACTAGTCAGTATACAACATTCTTATCCATTTTCTTCGATGAGCACGTTCCTATCAATAATTATTTGGGCCTCTTTGTTTGTGTCAAGGTTAGCTGACGTATAGGTGGCCTTGACTTTGTGATACAGTGCTGGGTATTCATTCGTCTCCACTTTTGAAATACAGATACCTTGGTAGAGAACAAATCAATGCAAATAAAAAAAAACATATTCTTGAACTACTCCTTCTTTTAAACAGCATACGTTGTATTAATATCAGGTATGTATTAGCCGACATCCGTGATTATTTGAACCCAGAAGTTCGGAAGTATTCACCTAGGATTAAACTACGTGACAAAACCCACCGCCTTAGTTCAGCACATAAGGTGTACCATCGGGCCCATAACGATATTTGCCCGATTTCTGCAAATAGAGAAGGATGAACCAATCCTCCCTTTGAGATAGGGGTATATGGTCGAAAAGCTTCTCATTCAAAAATCTCTCCTGGAATATTTCGGGCCTCCGGCTAGTCGCTATTCCTTCGCCTATCTCATTCTGAGTTAGCTCATCAGGAGCATTCAGGTCAGATCTTTCAACATCAGCTAAGGCAGCAAGAAGTGCCAGATTATCGAGGCGATTCCAGCCTTTGTCGGATTCGAAAAAAAACCACCCACCCATAATAGAGTATACCAGGATCTGGAACTCCTCTAAAAGAAATTGCAACTCCATCGTGAAATTTGAATGGAAAGAAGCCAAACACTTAAAAGGCTCTGATTTCAAATGCACTGCGTCTTTGTTCTCTGGCTTCGCCATATCCTCAAGGTTATTCAAATCCTTCTCAGTCATAGCTCGATACTGATCCCAAATATCAATTCCCAATTGTATATTTGGAATTGAGTATTCCGCATCTAATTCGCCCCTCACGATAGCATTAAAAGACTCCAATTCCCAAATCAAGTATTCAAAAATCTTGCAATAGCTCTCTTTAAGAAAACGTGTTTGCGCCAAAACAATGTCTTTCACCGAATAGAGAAGGACTATCACAAGCTCTCGTTCAATCAAAGATGGTTTGTGGATAATATCCTGTAGTTGGATATTAATCATTTCAAGTGTCAAATCCTTGAAATCTTCGATTCCATCAAGATGTAATTTCAATTTTGACTTGAGCGAAATTTGTGAAAGTGGTGGGCATTCATTTGAGACCGAAGAATCCAATACAGAAAGTTTAGTTTCAGGACTAAGACAGGTGGGTTGTTCACATGGCCAATTTCCTTCAGTAGTGTTGTGAGGATCCACTGGAGAGATAAATGCGTTTCCTTTCCAATTTTTAAGAAAAGATGGCAGACACAACGACAGAATGAGCTCAATACCGACATCACTTGACATAGTGGAGACCAATTCAATTTTGTCGACATCACTACAAAATTCAACATCATGAACACACAAATCTTGAGCCAAGGAGCCAATCAACTTTATTGTATCATCATTGCCAGAAGTAATTGCTTTCATGATGTCAATTATATCCGGAGGTAGCGGAAACATAAAAAAGTGTCTGAAAATGAACGAACCAAACTCTGTTTTGGCATACCCATTAACAAGGACTTGCATCTGGTTCTCAGGATTAGCAGGGGGTGCTCGGTGTTCTGGCTCAATGACATGCTCGTTCAAAGATTCAAGAATTGTCAGAAGAAGTCGTGGAAGAAAAGGTTTCTCGTTCCAAATAGCA
>JAJMHD010000061.1:0-22654 GCA_030582875.1 Australozyma picinguabensis
TTTCCGTATACTCTTTCCTTCTGCTCGTGGCTACATTAGCATCCTTGAAACAACATACAAATTTGACATAAAAAAATCATGAACTCTCGGGTTGAAACCTTTTTCTCGTTCTCTTCTCAGATCGAAAAAAACAACCCCAACCTCTACCTCTATTTTTCGCCCTATAAGTGCATCTCCACACTCCATACAGAACCCTTATCTATAGCAAAGCACAACATATTCTTCCACAACCCACGCCAACACAAGAACATAACCGCCAATTTAAGAACACATGATGCTCCGCCGCCTCTATGCCACCTCAGCGCGGAAACCGCTCTCGCACGCCGCTTACAGCCTCCATCCATGGCCAGTTCCCATAAACCCATCTCCGCATGAAATCTTCGATCATAGTGCCAATAACTATAACAATACAGATGTCAAGCGGGGCGTGCGTGCTACCTATAAGAAGTTTGTCAAGCTCTACCACCCCGATTTGGCGGTGTCCAATGCTGTGGTAGACAACGACGGAAATATTCTACTGATGGAGCAAAAACGGCTTCGTTTTGATGCGATAAGACACGCATACGAGTGTATTAGCGAGAAAAACGTCCGGCCCATGCCCCGGTACACGCAGGGTGCCTCGGCACAGACCAAATACGGCCCCGGAGCTACGTTTGATGCGTTCCGGAAGGCTACCTATAACCCACGCCATTCGGCTTACTACAGCAGCCAGGACTTTTGGCGCGCAGGTACATGGGAGGAGTTCTACCGGATGAAGTACCTGCGGGAGCCTCCGACGATGGAGGAGCTCGAGGCTAACAAATGGAAGATCTTGAAGTGGGTGGTGGCCTTTGCGGCAGTGTACCTGGCACTTCAGATGATGCTTGCCGTGGAACGGGCAAAAGAGTTCAATCGCCAGACGTACCTCATGAACCTCCAGGCAAATGCGCAGCTTGCGGATCTGTATGGAGATGGTGACTTGACACAATTAGGCAGAATCAAGCGGTTCTTGGTCCATCGTAGTCTGACTCTTCCTGATGAGGAGAGGATGCGGGTCAATGATGAGATGTTGGTGAAATATGCGCAGAAGTCACATCGTGATGAAGATTAAACGGTAGGCCACGCAATGTCTGTCGGAGGGCTATGTGTTTCAAATCCCATCATCCAGACTAAATACTTTGAATGACGTCTTCGCATGACCGATCACTTTTCAAGCAAATCAAATCGATTTACTCATGAAGATCCAAACTAATATTCTTGTCAAAACTCTGTATGGATTAGTGAGTCATTTGAGACACTTTGTTTCTCTTGACCGCCGACAACTAAGGAAATTACGAAACCCGAAAAACGAGAACCATGAAACAGAAAAGAAATATCAATATGTTTTGCTTGCTTTCACACAATTACTTGAATAAGGTAGTTTGTCTTTGACTTTTATTATGCTCCTCCAAACAATCCCTCGCCACGTGACCTCCGCCTATCTACCCTCTTCTCCCATCTCAGCACCCCAGATTCCAACTTGTCCCCCAAATCCCCATTCACCATGGATTTCATGAAACCAGAGACAGTACTCAACTTGAACAACATTCGTACCTCTCTCGTGCGTATGGAAGACACCATTGTCTTTAATCTCATTGAAAGATCCCAGTTCTTTCTGCTGCCCAGTGTGTATGTCAAAGACAAGTACCCCATAGAAGGATATAGCGGATCATTCATGGAGTGGATTTTGCTCCAGACGGAAAAAGTTCATTCCCAGGTGCGTCGTTATGAAGCTCCTGATGAAATTGCATTCTTTCCTGACCAGCTTCTCAAGCCATTGCTTCCATCGTTGAAATATCCGCCAGTATTGGCGCTGTACAGTTCTGAAGTGAACTACAATCAAGAAATTTTGGACTTCTACGTTAAACACATTGTTCCTGAGGTTTCATGTGGTCAGGGTGACCAAGAGGAGAACTCTGGCTCTGTGTCTGTGTGTGATGTGGAATGCTTACAGGCGCTTTCCAGAAGAATCCATTTCGGTAAGTTTGTGGCCGAGGCCAAGTACAGAGCGGATCCTGAATTGTACGATCGCTTAATTGCTGCTCGCGACGTTGAAGGCATTGAAGGCTCCATCACCAACAGCACCGTGGAGGCCATGATCTTGGAGAGAATCAAGACCAAGTGCGAAACATTCGGCACAGATCCCAGCTTGAAATATTCGCAGAAACAGCAACTGAAGGTGAAGCCGGAGCTAATCGTTGGCTTGTACCGAGACTATGTCATTCCATTGACCAAGAAGGTCGAGGTGGACTATCTTTTACGTAGACTTCCAGACAACAATTGAGATTGAATGTTAGAAATGATTCTGTGGGGCATTGCATCAGGATGTTGAAATCTTCAGAGACTGAGGGCAGATTGTGTGTTTCTTCCTTCCATGCAGCGGATGAGATCCTGGTTACAAAGACCTTGTAACTGAGAACACGACACAGACAGACACTACTCGAATTGAACGGGTGTTCTTCTTTAACTACAGAGACAATGTCCACATTCTCCATTCTGGCCCGCCAATGGCTTGACAGTCGCCAGATCCCGGCCCATATGTATAGTTAATGAACAGCCGTGTTTCATCATATTTCGTCATCATGCAGAACGGGAAATTGTCGACAGACACAGAACAGCACGGCGCGTGTTCCAACGTTGGGGAATCGCCCAAGATTGTGATCTACAGGACCATTTAACAATACCGTAAGAACAATGAACAGCAAAAATATGAGAAATCCTGGAATTCAAACACAATTAACAAATCTTTTCAGAAAATATGTTATTGTTCCTGAATAATTAAAAAATTCCCCTTTTCCCATTTTTCTACCCCCACGAGACCAATTACCACACCTCCATCCGCCCACATCATAAATTCCCCTGAAATTACAGACACAAATCACATGCCCCACACGTCTCTCCAACCTACGACTCTCTCATGGGGCCGCTTCGTTATCTGACGAGTATTAGCTCCCATGTGGCAGCACACGTTGGTCCAGGCAGTCTGCAGGTCCAAGCACCATCAATTTGCAGCCACTTCCACACATACAGTCCATGAAACGTGGACTACTGGAAAACATATAAATACACACGCTGGAGACCTGGCAAATTTGGAAAATTATCGGAATCTCAACATTCTTAAATCTCGATACTAGATCTCTCTTTCTGCACGTTTGTATTTTCGTCTTTTCTGCTGTTCAGATCTCTACATTCTTATAGAGTCCGTGAACTTCACTACCAAACGCCGCCATGTCAGAATTCATCTTTGACAGCGGAATTTCCCGGATTTTTTTGGGCGGCAGCGTCACTATGGTCGCGCTCATGATGGTGTCGTCGCGCATCAACCGTGCGGTGATGTCTGTGCTTGTGTTTGCCTGGGCTTGCTTCATCAAGCCTATTCTTGGTAAGGCTGGCTCGGACAAGACTCTGGGCCAGAGTCAACAGCAGCACGCCTTGGAGCTGTTCTACGGTAACCAGGCCCACATCTACGATTCCACGCGGAAATTGTTGTTGAAGGGTCGCGAGGAGTGCTTGCAGTTGGCAGTTTCCCATCTTCCCCAAACTAAAAAGGGGTTGGTGTGGGTCGACATCGGCGGAGGAACCGGTAAGAACATCGAGATGATGAACGAAATCTTGCCGCTCGAGAAGCACTTTGCTGCCGTCTACCTTGTGGACTTGTCGTCGTCGCTATGTGCTGTGGCCCGCCAGAGATTTGCTGGCAAGTCCTGGGCCAAGAATGTGGTTGTTTTGGAGGCCGATGCCTGCGACTTCTCCATCGACCATGCTACTGCCGACTTGATCACCTTTTCCTACTCATTGCTGATGATTCCTACCTTCAACTCTGTCATTGACCATGCCCTGGCGCTCTTGGAGAAGTCTGCCGGTGTCATTGCCTGTGTGGACTTCGGTATCCAGAGTCTGGACACCTGTGTTGGTCGTATCAACACTGTGGGAGGCTTGGTTAACCGTAACATGCCCTGGTTCTTGCGTAACTTCTGGCGTATCTGGTTCGAGGCTGACAAGGTGTTTTTGGACCTGGCTCGTCGTAACTACTTGGAGTATAAATTTGGAACCCTCAAATCGTTCAACACCTACAACAACATGTTGGGCAGAATCCCATACTACGTCTGGGTTGGCTGTGACAAGGACCGCTCGCGCTCGTTGCTTCACAGAATCAACTGCTTGGCTACCGAATCTCCATACCTTGCTCCCTCCGACGAAACGCAAAGAATCGAGTACAACATTCCTGTCAGTAAGGGCCACGAGGCTGTTTTGAGCAACATCCGCAAGAACTTGCCCTTCCCCTCGATCTACTACCAGAAGAACCCATGGAGAGTGTACTTCAACGAGATCAACCCATTGTACCACCAATTCCGTAACCAATACATCTACGCTTTCACCTGGGAGGACCCTCGTGAGGACCATGAGATGTTGAAGTTCTCCAGCAAGGATACCGTTTTGGCCATTACCTCTGCCGGTGACAACATTTTGGCCTATGCCTGCTTGCCTGACCCACCTAGCAAGATCCACGCTGTGGACTTGAACCCATGTCAGAACCATCTTTTGGAGTTGAAGCTTGCTTCCTTCAAGAGTTTGTCTCAAGATCAGATCTGGAAGATCTTCGGTGAAGGTAAGATCCAAAACTTCCGCCAGCTCCTCATCAACCAATTAAGTTCCGAAATGTCTTCCAACGCCTTCCAATACTGGATGGACAAGGGTGAGAAGGCCTTGAGTCCTAAAGGCAGAGGCTTATACGACACTGGTTCCACTCGTTGGGCGTTGAGATTGGCTCGCGCTGTGTTCACCTTCTTCGGAATCAACAGCTACATTGACGAGCTTTGCAGCTGCACCAACTTGAAGGACCAAATTCGTGTGTGGGAGACTAAAGTAAAACCCACCTTGTTCAACCCATTTGTGGCTACGCTTCTTGTCGGAAACCCACTTTTCTTGTGGAAGGCTCTTGGTGTGCCAGCCAATCAGGCTGAGTTGATCGGTGATTCTGTTTTGAAGTACGTCGTCGACACTTTAGATCCTGTTGTTCACCGTTCGTTGATTTCTACTGACAACTACTTCTACTACTTGTGCTTGAAGGGCAAGTACGCCCGCAACAACTGTCCCGACTACTTGACTGAGAAGGGTTTCCGCAACCTTACTACCAAACGCGCTGACGGCACCGCCCCAATTGACAACATTCGTCTTCACACCGACACGTTGAATGATGTTTTCTCTCGTTTGAACCAGAAGTCTATCACGATTGCCATTATTATGGACCACATGGACTGGTTCGACCCTAAGAAGGATGACGCCAAGAACGAGATCTTGGCCGTTAAGGAGTGTCTCGTCCCCGGTGGACGTGTCATGCTCCGTTCTGCTGCTCAATACCCATGGTACATCAAGACCTTTGAGGCATGTGGCTTCAAATGTAAGCCCCACGGAATCAGACATGCAGGTGAGTCTATTGACAGAATCAACATGTATGCCTCTGCTTGGGTTTGTACTAAGCAAGACGACCCTAAGGCTCCTAAGGCCCAGCGTCGTATGAGCAGCTTGAAGATTTAGAGCTGTACTTATGATGATGCACAAGTATATAGTTGATGCATACATATTTGAGATATGACTTTGTAGGATGCCTTTTTTCTTGAATTATGTCAATGTGGTCTGTGAAAGGAGCCTATTATTGTGGATGTGAGAATGATATCAACACTTTGCCAATATGGGACATCGACAAAGGCCTCAACAGACCTTGTTCTTCTTTTCTGTGCTGTAGTCTCTGTTCTTTAATAAATGTACTGTCCTTAGACTTCAATTAAGTGTGCTCCTCTTCGAATTCTAAAGAATGACTCTGTGTTGTATTATCTGAAGAACTTGCCATCACATTCGCCCTGAGACCTCCACTTCGACTGAAATGCACCACTACCCTGTGTCTGAAAGATTCTCCATGCCTCCCGAATATGATCGGGCGTTAGTGGCAGTTTGTAGTCTCCCATGTATTCCAACTTTCTCTCGGGTTCTGCCGGTAGACTCTCATCGCCCAGAGCCAACTTTTTGATAGAATCTCTCTTGCGCTTCTTCTTTTCATCTATATCCAAAATGAGCTGTGCCTTGTATTCACGTTCCTGGACTTCAAATGCCAAAGAGATTATCTCACTTAAGAGCTGTTTCAGAAGACCACCCATCACCACCGCAATATTCTGAGGCATAGTATTGCCCAATATACCGTTGCAGACCTTCCGTACGCCTGCTTTGTTTACAGCCATACGTCTATAGGCTTCGAATCTATCCATTTGCTCCTGACTCAAAGACGACATAAGGATGGCTTTCTGCTGGTCTTCCGTAAGCTGCTCACTTTCTCTGTTTTTTAGTTGTTTGTATTTCTGTACAAGTTCAGGGAATGCCTCCTCTATGTCAGAAATGTCAGATAGATCGAGTTCATTGGCATCTCCAGAACCAATGGCATTTCCAGCCGAATCAGCTTCCAATTTGCTATAGAAGACCTTCCAAATGAACTCCTCGTCTTCTTCATCTAAACTGACGTCACTCTGGAAGCTTTCGGAGTCGCTCATGGGCGTTAGATGTCTTTTTGACAGTTTAGGTAGTAGCACTAGTGAAATGTGGAGTAGGTGAAATATGTACTTAGCTCAAAGAAGAAGAATTACAATGATTTATGATTACTTTGTTTTGTATGATTTAAAATTGTATTGATTTAGTTAGAACTCATCTGCGAGAAAATATACGGTATGTTTTGTGTAAATGGAAAGATTCACACATATGCTGGACTCGAAGATTCTTTTGCTTTTGTGCATAGCTGCTGAGAAACTATTATGCTATTATTCATCCTTCTCGTGTTTTCTCATTTTTCAATCTTTGAGCCTCGAGCTCGTGGAATACCTTGTAGACTCGTTGTAGATGTGAAGGCCAATCATGTTTTTGATTGGATGCAATAGAATCGACAATGGTGCAAATCTCATGATAGAGCTTTGGTTCGAAATTTTTGCCCTCCAGCAAAATCGTAAGAACCTCTTCAATTCCCTTGAGGGTAGTATGTTTCATGAGACTAGCAGCTCTGAGTGACAAGTTCATTGATGAAGACTCGGGAAGGTATACAAACTGTCCTATAGCCTTGGAAACACCGCTAAAGAAGCTGGTCATGTTGTACACGGTTGTCTTCAATCGCTTTTGATGTGCCTCATACTGCGTTCCATAGTGGTCCTGAAGCGCAGGGCTTTCTGGTGCAGCAGGTGAGACATGATATAACGGTACGCCTTGCACTGCATCTGCGTATGGCTTGAGACTTGTCAGGTAGAAGAATGTGAGTTGTTGTGTGGTGTTGTGTGTCAAATGACGTGCTGCTCGTCTTTTAGACACGTCAAGTACCTGGACGGACCACTGGATCCGTAGAAATGGGGCCATGAACTCGTACCGCTTCATGTATGTATTGATGCTATCGAGAATTTGTTGTGGGGATTCGCTACTCTCTTCAGCTGCGACAAAGTTGACTGTAACTTCTTTTCTGTAGTCAGCAAAAGAAAGCGGTTTACTGCTCTGCCACATCTTTAAGTCAGGTTCAAGCAACACATCATAGAGCGCTTGTGACATGTAGAATGGAACGTCGTTCTGGTGCACCTGTTCCAAGTTGTACACTAGAATCGTTCTGGGTTCAACAAGGTCTACCCACATGTCGGGAACATCATAGAAGAGAAGCTCCAAAGTTCTTCCCAGCAAAGATTGTGGTTCTGAAGGCACCTCAGGTGATTGGGATTCAATTTGACCATTCTCCTCGCGATTGTTTAACTCTACAGTGCTATTATCCACCGTTGCCGTAGCCATGGAGCCCGGAATAGGTTTTGTTTCGGTTGCAGGTTTAATCCTCGTGGGAAGATCATCCTTTAATTTGAATTTGAGTCTCACTGCGTCTTGTTTGAGCCGATAGTCTAGTTGTTTCTGCGCAGCAGTGACCAAATCTGGCAATAGAAGTCCGCGGTTTCCGGCTACAACAGCCACCTCCTCGCAGACTGTCAAATTGTTTTGCACGAATTGTCGTAGTTGCGCTGCCTGTTCATGTGGAGCCTGCCGGCGACTCCATAAAAGAAGTACCCAAGCTAGAAGAAGCGAGATCAAAGACGGTATGAGCATTTGCCAAAGACCGATATTTGCGTGATTGAGTTTACGAATTTACTATAGAACTAGTTATGTATCGCCAATTCCTACCGAAAATTAGTACTAGAAGTAGGTAAAATCTGGGGAAACAGAACCAAAAAGGACAAGGGTTTGAATAAATTTCCATGCAAAAGGAAGCAGTTATGTGGTAATTTGTTTCACTTTTGAGTCGAATTTTTCAATTCTCGGATTTATACAATCCCCGATTTCCCAATTTTTCACTTCCTCCTCTTCAATTTATTTACATAATCACTTACTTTCTACTCATCTCCAACCAAATACGAACTACACTTTTCAGTGCAATTTCTTGTGCTAAACACAAATTGAAACAGAGAAGAGCGTACCATCAACGATCTATTTGATATATTTATACAGGCCAGAAGCGAATTCTAGCTTTTTTGGTTCTGCTCAACTAGTATTACATTCACTGAAAACATGGGTGTTCCTTCTCTACCCAGTGAAGCGGTTGCCCCGCCAAAGGACCACGAACAGCAGTGGGTGCATGATGTATACAACGAAATTGCACCGCATTTTTCGCTGACACGGTACAAGCCATGGCCTATCGTAGAGAAGTTCTTGGGAGAACAGATAGATCACAGTATTGGATTGGATGTTGGCTGCGGCAACGGGAAGTATTTGGGCGTAAACAAGAAATTGTATATGATTGGTTCGGATCGGTCTCTGGGACTCATCGACTGTGCACAGTCAAATAGTGGGAATCTGTTCTCGTTATGTGTGGCCGACGGGCTACATCTTCCACATGAGAATGGGCGGTTCGACTTTGCGATTTCGATCGCGGTGATCCACCATTTCTCAACCGAAGAGCGTAGAATCGATGCCATTCGTCACATTCTCTCGAAAATCCGCGTGGGCGGCCGGCTTTTGGTCTATTGCTGGGCATTGGAACAGGAGAAGTCTCGCCGAGGCTATAAAGAGGGCGACGCGCAGGATGTTCTTGTACCATGGGTGCTTCAGAAGAAGACCAAGAAGAGTCTGAAGGGTGCCGATGAAGCGGACGAGAAGAGTGAAAAGGAGGAGAAGAAGGTTGAGCAGGAGACCAAGTATCGCTACTACCACCTCTATCGTGAGGGAGAACTCATAGACAATGCTGTCAAGGCCGGCGGCGTGGTGGTGGAACATGGATATGAGAAGGACAACTGGTGGGCTATCATTGAGCGGGTATAGATGAAGATCGATAGTCGATTGAACTGCGAGGTCCTGTCCGAGTCGTTGACGTTTAAAAATTATTCTCCACTTTCATTGTCTACTTATCTTTTGTACTATGACGCCAACTTTCCATGAGATTACTTCTTGTGTACCAAGCGTCATATGCTCTATTGGGGTCTATAGTATCGGGATTGATAAACTTGACAACTTCCTAATTATTTATACTGACTCTTCGTAGAAGACTTTCACTGTAAAATTGATACCATATCTCCAATCAGGCGGCTCATTGGTATACCTTCCAATCATGAAGCACCATAAATAATCAGCCACCATCATATCAAGAACAACAAATTTTTCCAAAGGAATCAAATCATATTATTTATCACTAATTTTCTTTGCAAAACCTATTTTCCACCAATCTTCCCCAACTTTTCACCCTCTTATCTGATAAGTATCTACTATTCACTATATTACAAGTATGTTGCTGCCTACCGCTCGCCAGGACAAACTTGTTCGGGCAACGGATTTAGATGCCCTCAGCTGTAAGGTTTGCGCAAGTACCAAAGGCTATTTCGGGGAAAAAGACCGATTTCTAGCTCCGTTGGTCGCTTCATACAACTCAAATCTCCAATTCTGCGATGGATATACGGCACTTTCTGCCGAACGGACGCTTCGTGCTGCATTTTCCACTGCAAAATTTCCCCTTATCAACCGCGGAACGTTTCTTCGCACGCGGGCCCTTGACATGGTTGTTGATCGGTTTGTGCTGGAACAAAAGAAGTGCCAGGTGCTCGCATTAGGCGGTGGCTCGGATACCAGAGCGTTTCGTGTTTTGGAGAAGTATTCGCAGGTGAAATATATGGAGGTTGACTTTCCGGAGCTGGTTAAGATCAAGAAAATGGCCATTCTGAAGCTGGAAATACTACAGGCTGCGGTGGGGGCAAATGAAGGCATTGATCTGATTGAAGTGACTTCCAAGGAAGAGCTTCGCGATATGTATAGCGATTTTGTAACGGAGCGGTATGCATTAGTCGGATTTGATCTACGGCTCTGTTCCAAGGGTGACAAAGCTCAGGCAGCTGCGGCATTCCTGTTCTTGGATTCATCGCTTCCGACACTCATAATCAGCGAGTGTGTTTTATGCTATTTGTCACCTGGAGATTTCGTTGGTGTGCTCCACTTCTTTGGAGACTTCTTGGAACATCCTTCGCTCATACTCTTTGACCCCATGTCTTTGGAAGACGGGTTTGGTCACTCTATGGTATCTAATCTCAGCAACCGTGGAATTGATCTTCAAACGTTCCAGACATTCCCGACATTGGAGTCTCGCCAGGCGCTCTTAGAAGAACAATTAGGTTTTAGCGCTTACCTCACAGATATGGCCGCAGTTGGAGGCTTTTCCGTGCCGGAACTGAACTGGCTATCGCAAGAGGAGGTACAGAGAATATCAGGCCTCGAAATGATGGACGAAGTGGAGGAAATTACGCTCATGCTCCGACACTATTCGCTCATCTACGGCGAGAAGAATCAGCGGGCTCATTTCCCGGAAGAACTTCAATGGAAGCTACAGCCAAAGAATAAATGAAGACAATTCGAAAGAAATTATGAAAAAAAGACTCATTGAGATCCTGTAATCTCTAAAGTTTCCGTTGTTCCCAAGAACATGAACAAGATCCAAAACTTAAGACCGGAAAGAATAGAATCGGCAAATCCGGACAATCGCGAATTTTAAATCTTTCAAAATTTCATTTGCAAAAGCCCAAACCCCAAATTTCCCCGAACCGATTTTCCCCAGCAACATCTCAGATAAGACCTGCACACTTCCTCTAGGCATATCTTTAACCACATCTCCACACTTCTTTCTCCATGGACGATTCCGACATCTTCCCCGAGTTCGAGCAGGACAACAATCCGCTGCTCCATCAGCCCGCTCCAGCCCATGCCTCCTCGGCCAATTCCGGCGCCTCTGCCGTGCCTGGTAAAGTTACGCCACCATCTTCCCAAACACGTACAACCAGTCCCTCGGGCCAGGCACTCCAAGACAGCTTTGTAGACTTCAGTAGTACTGCTCTAGTGAATAACTCGCTCGGCCTTCTGCAGAAAATCCGCCGTTTGTTGGCGGCAGGCCCCAAACTTAGCATAGATGTAGTTTCCAGCGAACTCCTAGCCGGGACCAAGGTGATGGTGTATGTGATACAGTTGTCGCTTGAGAAATTGGGTGGTCCAGTGATTGTAAAAAGACGGTATCTGGAGTTTAAGTCGCTTCGAGATACCTTGGTGAAGCTCTTTCCTACGACGGTTGTGCCTCCGATTCCCGAAAAGCATTCGTTGCTCACGTACTTGATCAATTCTATAGATAGCTCGCGCGAGGTTTCGGTGGTGGAGGTGCGGCGGCGCCAATTCGCCAAGTTCTTGCAGGATGTGGTCTTTGAGGAGCTGAGCGCACAGCTTAAAGAATGTCCATTGTTTCTTAAATTCTTGGATCCTAACTATGAGCTCGCGTGGGAAAATGCAATGCACGAGCCCCCCGTGAGTTTGCTTCCCCAGAACCTTTTGCTCGCTAATCCAAATGATCCCACTGACCAGAATGGACTCTACTATCTCATGCCCCGAATCGCTGGCTTTGATATCAATGCGCCCGATAACCTTCCTGCGCTTCGTAAAATTAATGATGATCTTCATAAGCTCTATGGAGATGTCAGTCTATATAATCTGAAAGAGACCCGCAATGGTGGACTGAAACACATGACAGAAGACTTCAGCAATATCCCCACAGAACTTGTCAACTTTGAAACGAACTTCCATCAGAACATCCGAGTGCTCAGTGAAATGCATAAGCTCAACAATAAGAATGTCCGCAACTTGGAGCTGATGATCAAGGTGCTCATCGAGTTGGGCGCCAATCTCAACAACTTCTCGCTTCAGATACATGAGATGGTCAGCGTGGACAACAACAAGCTATCCAATGCTGTAGAGAAATTCGGGTCAACTCTCGACTCTAGTTTTCTCAACTTCGAGCACTTCTTGTACGCTCATGTCACTCCAGCATGGGAAGAACCCATCACTCAATTCATCCAATACTACTTCTCTGCATTACAACTCATCAAATTCTACAAGTATAAGCTTCTACAATACAAGCTTCTATACAAGCTCAAGTTCAGCAAGGTGCAAGAGCTTGCAAGCTTCACATACAATCAACAGTCCATCCAACGACTCAAGGATTTGGATATCGACAGTCCGTCTATTCAATCAGCCATTCGGCGCATTGAGTCCAAGCTGAAGCTCAAGAGCAGTCAAGCCGGGAAGTCTTGGTACGGACTCTTCGGAGGCAACAAAACAGCATCGTTTACTCTACCAGATGATCGTTCAAGTCTCCACTCACAGGCATCTATGGAAGCAAGCAGTACGCTTCTATCGGGCGAGGGGTCACCAGACAGAAACATTCAGAGTCGTATTGAGCATATCGAAAAGGAGCTTGACAAGCTCGACCAACTCATTAATCTATTTAATGGCGACTTGAGTAAACTCACATCTTCTTTGGAGATCAACCTACAGGAATATCAGGATAAAATGGAGAAAAAATGGCTTACGGTAATGTTGGCGCTCGTGAAGGCCGGAACACAATTGTTCGAGGAGAATTTAGCGTGTTGGCGGGAGTTCAAGAGCAGTTTTGGCGAGATCGACAGTGGTGTGGCCGATATCACTGAACTGATTGACAATCTCGGTAGCGCTCTATCAAAGTGAGTGGTGACCTAATGGAATCCTGAGATGAGCGGAGAGCCAATATTATGAATAGAAGTTAATGATGTGAACAGAGTCAAACTTCCGGAAACAGACTTCATGAGAGACTTCATATTATAAGTAAAAGTTATACGCCACGGCTAAAGATCTCATCTTCTATGCAAACAAGCGGAATTTAAGTGCTCTTTGGAAACAGAGATTTAGTGCGGCGCTATGTGGGATGGGCTAAAGTTACACACATCCAATGGTTAACAATGAGGCCAAGGCGGGGGATCTAGGTATGTTGGCGCGGCTAAAGCAAATCGAAGGCATGAAAAAAAAAAAAATATTGACGCCCCGCAAGTTGCCCGAAACTCTGATGTTGCACGTTGGAGCGCCGAGTCTGGCATTATCTAGAATATACGAAGCACACGAAACACAACAAATACACAGCGCTCCTACACGAAAAGGACTAAAACATTGCTAAACACCGTGGAAGAGGAAGAATTCGAGCAGTATTGTGCACAGGGTTTTTCCCATTCGCGGCCGTCTTCCAAACATAAGGCGTCAAGGCTCCTCACCTGGTTTGTTTACGTCTAGGCCCGATTGGGAGTAAATGACAGGACGCGAGCGGAGCCCACAGACGTCAACAAAACTAAAAAAAACCTGGACGTTAGTGTCGCATTTTGGGCCCACAATCCGAGACCCTGACTTTCGTGCCATCTTTTTTCTTCTTGTCCACTCGTTCGTGTCTGTTTCCAGTCGGTGTTTCAGAATTTGCACCCAATAGAATTGGCTTTCGAATCTTGTTCGCGGCCCCAGCGTTAATTTCTGTGACTTTTTTAGTGTTAGAACCATCGCCTTTTCGAGGTTAAAGTTGAACATTGCCATTCCCAGTGACCGTCTCTTGCCGTCACTCACTGTGTACTCATCTCTGACGCTCACTTAGAAGATCCACTTAATAGATTTGGCAAAACTGATAAAGAACCAATTTCTTTTTCGACCCTCCCAAAATATATCCAACGCTTTTCTCTTTTCTCTTTTCTTCTCCATCGTCCCGGACTCTTACGTCATCCAGTACGGTCTAGTAGCTAGCCCTAGTATCTAGCAAGAGCCCCCAAACAATAGCCCCCAAAGTGCACCTAATCAAATAAAAAAAATACGTGCGGAAAGCCCCAAATCCACACGCAAAAAAAAATTGCCCACTCGCTCCTCCCAAATTTCATTCCGTTCCCCGTGTTTATCATTTCCTTCATTTGTCCTCTCCTCCCACCCTCCACACACTCTCATCCTATACTTTCGCGAACTCACATTCTTGCTTCTCCTTGTACGCGTTAACCCTACCACCACCATAGACTTTTTTTCTCGCCCACCGCCCGAAAAAAAAAATGTCCATGCTCACCAACGAAAATGAGTTCCGGGTCACGCGCTCACGAACAAAAGGCGCCGAAAACATCGCCCCATCGCATCCAAAACTGGTCCATTTGGATACCCTTCCCGGCAGAAATGGGTCCGTTTCCGCCTCCAATGCGTCAAAAGAGTCGCTTGTGGAGCGGGGTCGAGACTCCCAGCCAGCCTCTTTAAAAGGGTCCGCTGCGGCTGTCGCCGACACTGCTGGAGGTGCGAATGGCCGTCCTCATTTGCGAGATGTCTCGCGTCAATTTGGCATTGCGAAGACAGGACCGCTCCAGCCACCAAAGAAACGACAATTGGGCTCTTCTGGGACCAAGTTGGGTGGTGGCAGTTCCGTTGGCGGTCCTGTTGGCGGCTCGATCAGTGGCTCCGACTCAGAGAACGTCGACATGGAAAACATCGAACCTGAGGATCAAAAGGCGTCCTCTAAAGTTTCAAGTAAAAAAGCCATCTCCGTAAATAACGCTCGTGCGCCCTTGGAACCTATTCAGCACCGCTTGCCCCAGAAGAGACAGGCGTCGGAGTCGAGCTATAACCTAGTAGAAAAACTCCATCCAGCAAATAACCATAACCATACTCACGGCCATGACACCCGTGGGGCCAGTGGCGCCGACATCATCAACAGCGACTTGACCCACGGAAAGTACAAAAAGTCGAAGAAAACCGAGTACGAATGGCAGGACCTCGACGAGGAAGACTTCGATGACCCGCTCATGGTCAGTGAGTATGTCAACGACATCTTCCCATACTTGCACGAGCTAGAAAAGAAAACGCTTCCCGACGCGGGCTACTTGCTCAAACAAACTAATATGAAGCCCCGCATGCGCTCCATCCTCGTAGATTGGCTCGTGGAGATGCATCAACGTTTTCGTCTTTTACCCGAGACTTTGTTCTTGGCCATTAACATCATGGACAGATTTATGTCTGTCGAGGTGGTGCAGATTGATAAGCTTCAGCTTTTGGCGACGGGCCTGTTGTTCATTGCTGCTAAATACGAGGAGGTCTTTTCTCCCTCAGTAAAGAACTACGCGTACTTCACCGACGGCTCCTACACTGAGGAGGAGATCTTGGAGGCTGAAAAATACATTCTCACCATTCTCAATTTCGACATGAGCTACCCGAACCCGATGAACTTTTTGCGTCGCATTTCTAAGGCTGATGACTACGACGTTCAACTGCGTACCTTGGGCAAGTTCTTGCTTGAGGTCACCATCGTCGACCACAAGTTCATTGGCCAGCTTCCGTCGCTATGTTCGGCTGCTGCCATGTATATTGCACGGCTCATTTTAAGGAAGGATCCAGTTTGGAACGGGAACCTCATCCACTACTCTGGTGGTTACAGAGTTGAGGACATGAAGGAATGCGTCGAGCTTCTCTTCAACTATCTCATTGGGCCCATTGAGCATGACGAGTTCTACAAGAAGTATTCGTCGCGTAAATTCATGAAGGCCAGTGTGGTGTGTCGTAGTTGGGCCAAGAAGTTTGTCAACGAACGCAAAGACTTATTTGACCCTGCAGTTCTCACCACCACCATTCCGAGTTAGGTTCTCATTGCATCAATTTCCCTATCCCAAACCTCCTCAATACCTCCTGTCGGAAGAATCCGGGCGCATCGTAATTTGACACCAGATCTTTCGTGGGATGGAATAGTCCTTGCATATTCACTTCTCATACATCGACTCTCATGCACAGAAGAGGGTTGATTCATTAGTCATTTCACACATGTATCATGCTAAAATAAACAAGACACCATGCTTTCTTATTCGTTTGCTCTTTTTTGAAAGAATACCCCAGTATTTATGTGTTCCTTCATATAGTCATATAGATCTCTATCTACACCAACAATACTGAAGATAAACGCGTTGTCACTATTTTTTTCGTGTTGAAACCAGTACCATTGCATTTCAATAGTTTCCTACGTTCTATTGATTTTTCTTAAACAGTTCTAGGGTATATATTGCCTCTCCTAGCGGTCTATTTATCCAAAGTAAAGATACACCTGCTACTTTCAAAAGCACATGTCGCCAACGCAATTGCTTCTAGATTCCCATTTTCTCGTTGTTCTTCCGGACCCGGATACCCCATATGAATTGCCATTGTCCCTTTCAGAGATCGAGAATCTCATCGTATCGAATGGTGGCACATTCGTGACAGTAACAGCTGAAAACTCACTGAATTCCATCGCTGACCACAATATCAACCATGTTCTTACACAGTCATACCATTTTGCAGGCTACTTGCAGGCCAGCAAGCGCCTAGTGCCCATAACATCGTTCAAATGGCTCACGGACTCAATTGCAATCAAACAGAGAAAAAACTACCGCTTATACTTGCCTACACCGGCACCTCCTATGGCAGGCATCTTGATCTGTGCTGCTAACAACTTGCCACAGGGCGATAAGGACTTGATGTACACTGCAACCCGGCTGTTTGGAGGCCATTACCTAGATATGCTCTCCGGCCACACAACACATCTCATTTCGGTAGACCAAGTAAATGGGAAGGCATTGGTGACTGCACACTTGGTTCAAAAGAGAAATATGGCCATAGATGTGGTGCTTCCGTCGTGGTTTGCGAGATGTCTTGAGCTACAGAGGATAGTTTCAGTCCAGCCGTATCTATTACTGGACCCCGTAGTTTCCGAGCTGGGACAGCCAAACAGTAGATTGCTTCTCGAAGATGAGCTGCAGATTGTCTCCAGCTCTCATGTTTTGGCCGGAAAAAGAGTACATATCTCCACGGATTTCGACATGAGCAAGATGTTTCTGGATTCTGTAGAGGCTCTTATCACCTCAAATGGTGGTCTTGTGGTTTCCGAATTTGATCCAGACAATATCGATATATTGGTGGCGAAGTATAGAGACGGAGACCGCTTCAAACGATGTTGCGCTGATGATCGAATAGACGTTGGTCTGATTCTGTGGTTGTTCCATGTCATCAGTAGCGGAAGATACATAAATCCATTGCAGCTGAACCTTTTGCACTACCCGATACCCAAAACCCATATCTCCGAGTTCAAAAACCTCCGCATTAGCATAACAGGCATCAACGGCGACGCCCGATATTACCTCGTCTCATTGATCACAGCCATGGGCGCCAGCTTTACCAAAACCTTAGATGCCAAGAACGACATCCTCGTAAGCGGCTCTGCAATTAGCGAAAAGCATCAAACTGTGCAGAACCGTTGGTCTAATATTAAACTAGTGAATTACCTCTGGATCGAAGATTGTTTTGCCAATTGGAAGTATATGGATCTTTCCGCAGATCGATACTCGCTGTTTGATAATCAACAACAACCATTGGGAGATGCCACACTTTCTTCTGAAATTGTCAGAAAATGTACTGACCTAGCGTCTGATCTCCTGGGCATCGATGATAGCGCTGCCGAGGATATTGACGAGAATGTGAGAATTGCTACAGACAATATTACTGGAGTAGATGTAAATGCTGCTAGGGACAATGTAATCGGAGAAGATATAGACGACGATGTGCAACAAGAGACTAACGCTGAGGAACCGGTCTCGAATGCAGTGAATGGCGCTCAAACAGAGCAACTATTCCCATCGGTAGATATCGCTACCAAAGACAACGAGAGCTTGAGCTTTAAAGTTGTCTCCCAAACCGAAGAAGAAAGTAATGCAGCTGTGAAGGTATTCAGCGACGTTTCACAAATTGAAGAAATATCAACCAACCCCGAACAAATTTCCGTGGTTGAGTTGAATGATACGTCCTCTTCACCAATCCATGCAAGAGCCAGCCGTTCTGCAAAGCAGAAAGCTTCTCTCAAATTGCATTCTGACATGGAGGATCTCAATAAGTACATGACCATCTCTAAATCATCCAAAAAGATGAAGGATTACATGGATCAACTCGAGCGGGCCTCAGAAAAGGCAAAGAAGAGACCCAGTGGGGTAGATGATTCGTCTATCCAAGAGGTCAAAGAGGTTCCTTCGAAGAAAAAAGTCAAGACAGATTTGGCACTGAAATATGTGACTATCTTGACTGGATGTGAGCAGATATTTGTTCCATCAAGAGCCGACACAGCTAAATTGGCGAAAGTTGGCATTTCTATAGTCAACGACTTTAACTCTTCCAAAAAAGTTATAGATACCATCGTTGCGCCCAAGGTTCTACGAACCGAAAAGTTTCTCAAGAGTCTCAGTCAAGCCCACAGAATTATTCACCCCAATTATTTGACCGACATTCTTTCCTATATTGCTGTAAACGGAACACAAGTCATTGCTGACGATTTACACAATCAAATCAGTGTGGATGACTACTCATTGGATAAAGTTTTATCAGTGAAACAAGTAAATGAAGAATTAGGGTATGAGGGGTCAGGGAACGGATTAACGGAGTTATTGAGCGCCAAGAGCGGCAACTTCATTTTCGACCAACTCCGATTTAATCTATCTACCAATCTCAATGGGGGACCCGCTTTGATTGAAAGCATTCTCAGGGCTCACGGATTGCGTGCCTCTAAAACCATCAAAGTCCTGACATCCATGTCGAAACGAGAATTGCTCACCTCACCTGATGGTAACGCGGTGATCGTGACAAACAAGAAAAAAGATCCAAAGTGTCAGATTGAAGGGGTTGTTCTTGTTGATTGGAATTGGTGCGTAGAGTGTATATTCCATGGCAAAATCTTGCCATACCAATGAACAGAAGGACCCTAGACTCGTACATATATTTATAATATCCATTAAATACATTTCTAATGTTAGATGTCAATCAAACTTGGCTCGTCTTTACTGTTGCCAAATCCATAACCAGTAGGAGCAGCATTGATGTGAGGAGCTGCCGTGGCGGTGTTACCGATACCAGTGTTCAAGAATGGGTTTCCAGTTGCGTTGGAGCTCAATCTGACGTCAGCATTATTTCTTGTGTCTACACCACCTGATGCAACGAAGCTACCTCTAGCCGTATGTTGATGAGGAATACGGGAGGAGCCGGTGTTTCCGAAGGTATCCACACCCGTACCGGAGGCCAAGAGGTTGTTTAATTCGTGACTGTCGTTGAAACGGGACTTCTGAGGCTGTTGAGGTTGTTGAGGTTGTTGTAGTTCCTGGTTTTGGTGAGGTTGAGTGAAGAATGGCGTTTGAGTGTCGAACTGGCTTTGGTTTTGACTCTGGGCCAATGTATTGAGTGAAGGTTGTTGTGGTTGTGGTTGTTGTTGTTGCTGCTGTTGCTGTAATGCGAATGGATTATTGGAGCCAGTTTTAAGGGGCTTCAATTCCTCTGCTGGAGCCAGAGCAGCAGTGGCGGTAGAGGACACAAATCCAGTATACTGGGGAATCTGAGGTTGTTGCCATTGCTGCGTTTGAGGTTGACCGAATTGGCCGTAGTTCTGGTAATAACCAGTAGCCTGGATAGGGTTTCCGAACATATCATATTGCTGTTGCTGCTGCTGTTGCTGTTGGTAATAGAATGTAGGGTCAACTTGCTGTTGGAAATATGGTTGTTGTTGTTGCTGGTAGTACTGTTGCTGAGGTTGAGCATAATCGTTCAAGTCCAAGAGATTATCGTTCCGTTGAGTGCGAAGCTTACGAAGCTCCTCCTCCTCCATAGAGAGCTTGAGCGCAGCCTGCAAATCTGGATCATTCTCATCGGCATTCTGTGCATGCTGGTTGCGGGCACGTTCTTGTTCTGCTGTTTCGCGAGAAAGCTCTAGCGCGCGCTGCAACTCAGCATCGTAAGGATCCGAGCGACGGCGCTGAGGAGTCCCAGACGAAGAATTGCCTCCACGGTGTCTCTGGCGCGCATTCTGTCGCTCGCGGGTAAGTCTCTCGTCATCCTGCAACAAGGCCACCAATTCCTTGGCCTTGACACGGATCAAAGCACCCTGGTCCTGCGAACTGTCATCAAAGTGAACAAACTCACGCAATGTCTTAATAATGTACAAGTTATCCTTGGACCACAACACACATTTGTCCAGGCCATATCTGACCAAGTAATCAAGGACTGTCAACGATTTGGCGACGTGACGCCAGTTCTTGCCCTTGTCGTTCAACCGACGGTCAAGCATATCCATAATCTCCAAGAAATCCGTTTGCGAAGTGTTGGTTGCTGCCGCTATTTCTTCCATATCGTACGTGGTTGGCCCGGAGGGGTCGTTAGAGGTGGCGTTTCGGACCAAAATTTGTGTGGACGAGTAGCCGTTGGCCACATTTTTAAGAGAACGCACGATCTTCGACATGGGGAGGGGGAATGGGACGA
Source organism: Australozyma picinguabensis (assembly GCA_030582875.1). Lineage (NCBI taxonomy): Eukaryota > Fungi > Ascomycota > Pichiomycetes > Serinales > Metschnikowiaceae > Australozyma > Australozyma picinguabensis. The sequence continues at coordinate 20,674 of JAJMHD010000061.1, forward strand.
AGTGGTGGGTTTTGGAGGAGAGGTTGGAGTAGTTTAGGGGTGGTGTGTGGAGGTTGAGTGAGATTGGCGAGACTGTATGCAGTGCCGCATTAGATAAGAATTAAGTGGGGGAGAAATAGAATGGGGCATGAATTTTTGGTGTAGAATTAGATTGGAACTTTTTGTTTTTGTTTTTTGTTTTTTGTTTTACTATCCAATACTCTGGTGATGGCGTAAGAAGTGGTATAGGCATTGGTATAAGTAGTGGTAAGTCGTGGCATAAGTTGTGGTAAATGCGGTGTGATAGATTCACTTGACTGATTTGTGGTTCGTTGTTGACTCGTTTGTATTTAGTGATTTGTTTTTTTCATGATGTAGCTTTCCTCAAAGTTCCCTCTGATTTCTCTTTGGCTTGGTGTGTGTTCTGGTGACCGTTGCTGTTTTGCTTTGTGCTTGCTAAGAGGTGACTTAAAAACTTGTGAGCGTCTTGTATGGCCAAACTCAATGTTTTTAACATTTACTGATTTCATTCTTTATTCTTTTCGGTGCCGTTGAGTCTGTTTCTGTCACTCTAATACAGTGAATGGGGAATGCTAGTCTATTAGTAATAGTTCTACCTTAGTCCCCCTTCTATGCAAATGCGGCAACATTCATACAATTTCGTACTTCTATTTCATATTTCCTCTCGTGGTATATCCCTTTCTAATATACATGGCACCGTCCTTCTCTAGGCTTCGGACCACCTCTAACCCAACCAGTTCAGAACAAAAACACACGAAAAGCTATTCGAACCTGCTTCGAATTTCATCTCAAAACCATAAATCTTTCAAATACACATCTTCTTGTTTCCATCTCACAACTAGTTTCTGCACTCCATCAATTCCGAAAGTGTTCCCTCCCAAACAATGCCTCCCACCTCAAGACCAACTCAGAAGATAAAAAATCAATTTCAATGTAAAATGTATCCCATAATTGCTTCATCTCGATCGTTGTTTCGCCTTTTTGCAGCCAGCGTTATCTGCAGTATCAACTATGCGATTAGCAGCCACTATAACCGCGAAAAGCCGAAAAACACTTACCAATTCAGAATTAAACTGTTCATACAATTACATCTGTGCAAACTCAACGGAACATGCAAGAAAAGTGACCTCCGTAGGGCCATTTATAGCGAAGATTATGCTCAAATGGTCCTGAATTACCTAATTCACATACAACATGGGAAATAGCCAATGCACTTATTTATCTCCAGCAAGGTGATTTTGATGTCACCAAGTCGTATGCCCTTCAAAAGAGAAACAAGCATTATAGTGACGGTATTGACAGAGCCGATGGCAATGGCTTTGGAAGACAAACTCATTGAATGCTCCACTTTGTTTGGCCATGCAATGTCAACAGCCATCATTTTGGACAGTCTATTCTACATACCGTTCCAAATCCCTCTGAGTGTGCTAGTGTGGTCAAAATTTCAATATGGCACCATCAGTAGAATATTTCCGTCGTTGTCTACCACAGCATTGGACACCGCCAAATCGGGGTGGTAGAGCTTGACAAACTTCTTATAGGTAGCACGCACGCCCCGCTTGACATCTGTATTGTTATAGTTATTGGCACTATGATCGAAGATTTCATGCGGAGATGGGTTTATGGGAACTGGCCATGGATGGAGGCTGTAAGCGGCGTGCGAGAGCGGTTTCCGCGCTGAGGTGGCATAGAGGCGGCGGAGCATCATGTGTTCTTAAATTGGCGGTTATGTTCTTGTGTTGGCGTGGGTTGTGGAAGAATATGATGTGCTTTGTCACAGAGTAGGGTTTTGTATGGGATGTGGAGGTACACTTATAGGGCAAAACAATAGGGATGGAGATTGTGTTTTTTTTTTCTCGAATGGAAGATAAAACGAGAAGAAGATTTTATTATCAGAGTTCTCAACTGTTCCATATCAGATTTGCTTGTTGTTTCAAGGATGCTAATGTAGCCACGAGCAGAAGGAAAGAGTATACGGAAA
>JAJMHD010000062.1:0-10739 GCA_030582875.1 Australozyma picinguabensis
GTGCGTACATACGCTGCATCTGGTTCTAGATCTTTCGTTTCGACTTTCAACATTCTCTTTCCTTTGGCTCTTTTGGCTCTTTAAGCTAATTTTTGACTTTCAACATTCTCTTTCCTTTGGCTCTCTTGGCTCTTTAAGCTAATTTTCGACTCTTAATTTTACATAACATAGACTTTAATTCAATCATTGATACCAAAAGCCGCATTGTAGACAATCTCCTCTTTCACTTCTTCTGAAGCGAGATCTTTCTTAACAATTACATCTTTTCGCCTGACATATTTTATTTTGCAGATTGTTCTACCCCGTGTATTTTCGTCCCCATCAGTGTAGAGAATAGGTTACATTCTCGTCTGATTTTTCGACGATCTTTCTCTTTGTCAACTAATTCAATTGATAAGTGTGAAAGTTCACAGGTAGACATTCCTAGACTCAGGTTCAATCTTTTGAAAGCAGGAATAGACATTTATACTTCGAAAATTGTGACTCTAAGTAATTTGGCCAAGAGAGGGATAAAAGGATACATGCTATTCATGTGGAAGATATTGAGTATATTTACTTTTTTTATATATTTTGACTAGAAAGTTAGCATGTTTCTTGAATTTGTATAATTGGAGAGGGAGGGTGAGAATATGGATTTATTAAAATTGATTAACAAAAATTCATTTCTTCAGTAAGAAAAAGAAAAATGAGCACACGGGGAATCTCCTACTCAAATTATCTAAACAATAGTTTTTTTGGGTGTTTGTTTTTTTGTTTCCTTCTCCACAAGCTCCTCCGTTTTCCTGATTCAAGATATCATCCGCAGTAAAACATAGGCGGTGCGAAAAGAATCCATGAATCACTAGTGCCAACTTCAAGGCCATATTATATTGAAATTGCCATCTCCGATATTGTACACGGAAGAAGCCATCACAAAATTCTCCCCTGTTCTCCTCAATACGTACGACCGAAGAGACCTGGCAGAAGCCGGAGTTCAGTCAACAAACCTTAACTTGGATAATCACTACTCTCAAAAAAATATTCATCGATTTCAAGAAAAGAGGCCACTTTACTTGACAAGTCTCTTACCATCCGGTACTCCTGCATGCCGCGCACCTAATCTATTTGAAAAAAACACTGTCAATCGCACTTTGCATCAGTAGGCTTGTCTGATGATCCAGGAGGTTTTCGGCTCCATCTGCCTCGTATGGTACATGGTCATAGTCACAGTAGCGACGCTAGGGTTTCTCAGCATTCGGAGTAATTTCGCTGTTCCGCTGGCTCCAAAACAGACCCCCTACGATGTAGAACCAGTGACGATCATTCGTCCCATAAAAGGTGTTGATCCAGAACTTACGACCTGCTTGGAACTGTCTTTTCTACAGAAATATCCCGTCGAGCGTCTACAGATCTTATTCTGTGTGGCTGACAGAAACGATCCTGCCATTCCCATTCTCCAGCAACTTGTTCAGAAGTATCCACACATTGACGCGCAGATCTTGATTTCGGAACCTGACACAGACCATTACGGACCGAACCCGAAGGTGAACAATTTGGCCAAGGGCTTTCTCGCTGCTAAGTATGATCTTCTATGGATAATGGATCTGAACGTGTGGGCTCTGGCTGATATCCTCTTGAGCTCGGTTCAAACCATGAACGAGAATTTAAATTGTAACGAGCCAGTCAAAGATGGCGGTCGGCGGGTGAAACTAGTGCACCATGTCCCACTTGCATTGTCTCTTGATGATCTGCGATACGGGAAAGGTAGTCTACTAGACGAGATGTTTCTCTTCACCTCTCATCTGAAGTTTTATGTTAGTTTGAATAACGCTTCCATTGCTCCGTGTGTCAATGGAAAATCGAACATGTATAGAAAGTCTGATCTTGATTATGCGGTGTCTCAAATCCCCGTGAAAAAGTCGCCGTTCTTCCTGGAGAGCTCTGTCGTCGACGATGCTGCTAGAATCTCCTTCAAGGGCCCCGGACACTCCATTGAGTTTTTTGCGAAGTATATCGGAGAGGATAACATGATAGCCATCGCGCTTTGGGAATATTGCTATGGCCGGACGGCTCTCACGGGTGACGTCGTAATCCAGCCTCTCGAGGCACAGGACCAGCAAAACTCAGTTTTTGAGTACTGTAATAGAAGAGTCAGATGGCTTCGTGTCCGGAAATACATGGTTCTCGCAGCCACGCTAGTTGAGCCGACTACCGAGTCAATCATATGTGGACTAATGGGAACATTTGGCATGTGTACCACTTTTTGGGGCACCACGTTTAGCATGAAATTGTTTCTATTGCACTTGACTTGTTGGCTCATTGCTGACTACGACCAATACTACAGATGGATTGAAAATATAAACCGCACTGGCTGCAAACCGCACTGGTTGCAAAACATAGCTCCAAACGAAAGGTCCAAATCGAAATGGCTCCAGATATGGCTCATGCGAGAAATTTTCGCCCTTCCGATTTGGGTGGCTGCAATGTGCGGTCATACTATCAATTGGAGAGGAAAGCCTTTCATGATTAAAAAAGATCTCTCCGCAAGTGAGCTTTAACAAGTGCATTTCGGATGCGATATCCGGCTATTAGAATAGACATTAGAGACATTTATAGACGATAAAATTAAACGGGATGGGAAACAATATCAAAGTCCAATTCAAAATGTTGATGAGAATCCAGGAACTTCTCTCTACTCAAACGTAGTTTTTGTTCAACTATTGTTGGTCACATGGGACTCGAAAACCTGAAACAGCCCCATATGCAACGCGCCAGTCCTGCACAATGCCACTGGAAGTTGGGCACGTCAAGTTCCAATCCAGTACCAACATTTCCATTCATACGGTAAGTTTTTTCAAATATGATCGAACTCAGAACTAAGTGTGCTCTTGTGACAGGAGGATCCGCAGGTTTGGGAGCATCGGTTGCTCGCCAATTGGCTGAAAAAGGTGTGAACTTGGTTATCAACTATAGCAATTCTAAAGAAAGAGCCGAGGTTTTGGCTAAAGAGCTTCGCGATCAATATAGCGTGCAAGTCCATGTTGTTCAAGCTGATGTGTTTGGTGGCAATGATGCGTTAGTGCAATTGGTGGAGAAAAGTGTCTCCTTATTGGGTCAATTAGACATCGTCATTTCTAATGCTGGGTGGACGAAATTTGTACCCTTCAAGGATATCGACCAATTAGATGACGCGATCTGGGACGGATGTCTTAATGCCAATGTAAAGACCCACTTCTACTTATTTAGAGCAGCCAAGAAGTACCTCGAGGCTAGCGCAGATGGCGGTACATTTATTGTATCAGCCTCATTGGCTGGTCGTCGTCCGTATGGTCTGAGTATGCCCTACGCAGTGAGCAAGGCTGCATTGATTCATCTTGTTGAGATTTTGGCTAAGTCACAGGGTCCTAAAATCAGAGTTCACTCTGTCTGTCCAGGTCTCCTTTTGACTGAGTGGGGACAGAAGTTCTCGCAGGAAGTGGTTGATCTGGCAATTGAATCTTCACCAATTAAGACCGTGGCTGATGTCGATGAAACTGCGGCCCATTTTGTATTTCTTTGTCAAATTTCGAGCTCCACAGGAACTACTGTCGGCGTCGACGCTGGTTTGTACCTCTAAATTAGACCAATACATGAATAAGCCTTTTGAGAACAGGATGCGGTACCCAAGTTTTGTGCATGGTAATTTTTTGAACGGCAAACGAAACTCCAGTCGACCCACTTGTGCTTTCTTTTTTTCTTTATTTACGTTTGATCTAGATCGATTCCTAACCTTCGATTGTATGTACATCATACGCATCACCCGAAGCACCGCCTACAAAACGGTTTAGAATGCCATCCGGAGTTTCAACCCACTTTGGAATTGATGCATCGATAGAACGCACATCACGGGTAAATTCTGCATCTTTAAGGAGAAGTCCCTAATTGGCAACACTATGTACAGGATAGTTTCATCTCAAATTTTCAAGGGATCGATTCATCCACCATTTTCAAGAGATTCTCTTAATTTGGGCAAAACCTGTGAGGAGAATTAGTCTAATAGATAAAGATTCTGCTAGAACAAATACCATTGTTACTCAATGCATTGATGAACTGTCATCTCCAATGATCTGGGTAGGCTAGAATCTGCAGGACAAAACAGGATTTTGCAATCTCCATAGAGTCAATAAATAGAAACGATTTCGGTCAATGGCTTGTAGAGTTTAAGGTAAACCCTCAAATCAACAATCTAGCTTTAACAAAATGTTTGTAAAATTTCAAAGTAATAAAAGTTGTCGTTTTCTTAGGCGGTGTTACTTATCCGACTTACTGCGCATCTACAAAAAAACAACTTCTATCGCAGAAGCAAGCAGTTACAAGGAAACATCCAGTCCAAACCTCCCGAAGAAACAGATTGTACTCGATATTTTCTGATCTTGTGAAACTGGACCCGCACTCTTCTCAATTAGCGCTACCCCAGTTCCTGTCCTATTTTTATCACATCAGCATCAGGGACCAGACCACCATTCTTCCAAAGAACCATGACTGGGCAAGAGAATCTTGCGGGAAGAATCTGGTCGATGAGCCATGAACAAGAAATCTCGCTTAAACGGGTCTGGGCTATGCTCCTCAAGTTTTACGGGTATGAGCTTCAGTTTAGTCTAGGCGAAATCAAGTCACCCCGAACCTTCTGCTCTTCATCAAATCTACACTCTGAAGCATCAAGTCCTACAATGGCAAATTCTTCTACACATCTGCGACCAGGGAGTACTCAATCGTGGCAAGAATTGTTTAATGTGAAGCTCTTAAATGAGAAAGTGAGGTCTAATTACTCATACCTCAAATCAGGAGGCTTGAATAACGAGACATTTGACGCATTTTCCGTATCTACGAGGGATGAAAGTGCTACTCATATGGGTTATCTTCCGGAGGAAATCCATAGGAGTATGTGGTCCTTGTGCAGAAACGACAGTCTCGATAACTTCATTCTTAAATTCATTCGAATGAGTAAATGTGATGTAGAAACATCTTTCAAATGGTTACTAGATACCTTAGAGAAAAGAATTAACAAATATCTGATAGAAGATTTAGTGAATCGAGGCGATGCATTCTATTTCTTCCGTAAGGACAAACCGGAGTTGGTCCAAGCAATGAAGAAGAATATTATGTTTATGCATGGTGAAGGCAAAAACGGGAAACCGTTAATTATTATTCGAGTGAAAGAGCATATCCGGGGACATTGCTCTGATGAAGATTTTCAGACCTTGGTTCTCATGACAATTGAGTGGAGTCGACTAAGCCTACTGGAATTCAAAAATGGCATTGACCAATGCTACCATTTATTTGATGTTAGTGATTTTTCGTTCAGAAATGCTGACTATAACGGCATCCGGTTCATAATCAAGGCTTTTCAAACATCCTACCCTGACTCTGTCGAGTTAATCTTCATTCATAACGCACCAAAAGTTTTTACAATTATGTGGAATGTTATCAAACGATGGATTAAAGCTGAAGTCCGAGAAAAAATCATCTTTACTCATGGCCCTGATGATTTAAGACCATTCATTGATGACAGATATATTCCTAAAAGCCTTGGTGGCGATGGCTTGAATTTTACTCCGTATGTTGAGCCCGACGAAGAAAATTACAGATGCAAAGAGCCAGACGAGATGCTAGATCGCATCGCAAAGCAACGTGAAAACTTAACAATTAAATATCTAGAGTCAACTATCCGGTGGGTTGAGGCCTCCTCCCCAATGGAATCACGAATGCACCTCAATGAGAAAATTAAGCTATCAAGAGCCATGGCCGAGAATTATGTCTTACTTGACCCATATATTCGTCAACGAGGCGTCTTGGACCGAAACGGCGAGCTTGTGCATATTTTAATCTGAGTCCAGACCATGCACGAACACGATTTGCATTGATGCTACTAAACTCGTGTGGGAAAATGATTAAAATGAAATCGAAATAGCTACCATTGAGTGAAGTTGCTCTCCTCGTAAAATAAAAAGAGAGAGCATTCAATGGAAGGCACCCAATTCCCTGATACGGCATTTTTGGCAATCCTGGAGATACTACCAGACGAAGGAATTTATTCATTATTACATCGTTGATGATCAAGTATCCAGGAATATTTGTCTCACGATTAAACTCATCTTCTTGGCTCCTTAGCGTCATGTAAATAAACAAAGGATATTCCGATTCAATGTCTTACGTAACCCCACAATTAGCATACTGATTGTAAATCTGATTTCATCGTTGCAACTTGCAACCGATCTCTCTTAAATTGTTGCATAAACCATACATGAAGTGATACCATGCAGTCAAATTAACCATCTCACACTCGTAAAGTGCCTTGGGGATAACCCGGTAGTGTGTACAACGACCTTACACCAGTTCCAAACATATTTAATGCAGGGTTTCATCATTTTATCTGCGTTGATGACGCTCACTAAGGAATACGGCAAAAGAAATACAGGTTGCGATATGAACTGGCCGTCTCTTGCAGATTTAAGAAAAATGCTTGTGCATGTAACGACTGCTAACGTTTCGGTATTTGTGTTTTCTCGTTGACACCAGACCCAGAAAGACATGGACACTTGGCCAATTGAGTTGGTTCAAAAGGTATCGGGGTGCCGGGAAATGGAAGAGAAAATTAGAATGAGATGCCAGATCTGTGTTTGTTTTTCTATAAGGTCCACGAAGCTGTTGCACATCTGCGAGTTCTTCGCCGTTTAGGCCATATGCACAATAAAAAACGCAAATAAGTACAACATGGCCAACTGGAAGACTTTTACAGATCATTGTCCTATGCAGATGATTAAGAAGCAACAAAAAATGAAAAGCCAAGGAATTTCGCGGGCCTGATTTTTTAATTTTGATGGTACTGTTCCAGCGTGAAATTCTATCTGACCCTTTACAAGGGGATTTATACTAACTGAGTTGTCTCCATCTAGAAAAGCAAAATTGACCTATTCCGCTAGCTTCAATGTTAGATGTTTCGATTTACGATGTCGTCTTGAAGACGACTTCGTTCAATGTAAGGTTTGCAATAGATTCGGCCCTGACGCTAATTATTTTAGACAGGACGATTACGAAATAAACGGTTTATTATACACAGGTTCTTACCGTTAACGGAAAGTTAATAACCTCATTCTACTCAAATATCTTATATCCGACATAAATTTGTCGCCTAAAATCACTAAAAGCATGCTGTCGTTGACATGTATCCTCTAGAAACTAATTTTATTGTAAAAACTTAATTTCCTCGAGGACTATGCCAAGATAGACACATCTTGCGACCTAACGGTTTCATACATGTAGTCATCTGGAACACTGATGCCTGCATATATTTTGGTATACTCGCTATTGTTCGGGCAAGTTTTAGAACTTGTGGACAGGAGATCCTGCAGATACTTGCAATAAGGTTCGTGAATAGTGGACAAGATCGGGCTTAAGCTATTGGAAGTAAACTATTGAAATCAAACAGGCAACAACTAGCAATGAGAGTGAACATAGAGTTGCTAGGTTATGGTACTTTTCAAGGCACTATACATTGCTGTACCGACAGAATTTGCTCGAAGGATGATAACACTCTTGCACATGTCCCGCGGTTAAAGAAGAAAGTTTTTATCAGGAACAAGATGCCCCTCTAGTTCATGAAACTGCACTATGATTTGTCAAGCACATGTAGGACAAAATTGGGAATGGATTTTTGATACATACAGAGCCCAGGAGTAGTATCATGAGTAATGCCACATGACATACACCATGCAAGAAAGGGAAGCTCTTGACCTTCTCGGCTCCTTTTGCTCAGTAATCAGCTTGTCATCAAACGGAAGAAGACGCCTCGGATAGACTTTGGAAGCTTCGTAAGAATGTGTAATCATCACTGTCTGCAATACCCTAAACAGCAACGCGGGCCTTAAATTTTAACCGCCCGGACTTAAGGGAGGGTCACATCCCTATAAAGCTATGGAAATTGAGCTAATGGTTTTAAATTTTGCCCCATGAATAGATTAAACATCTGGAATGATGATTATTTAATTTTGGATATCTAAAGATGAGTACGGTATCGCAGAAATCGTATCTATTGCGATTCAACCTTAATTTGAGTAGTACGGTACCTAGGCTTGGCTTGCGGATGTGCTTGCCCGCACCGTGATCCATCGTTAGGCGTCAATATGCAACTACGTTGGGACTGACTAGATGTAAAACCAGATGAGTAAGGCACGGATTCATGTCATCAGAATCGAGGAAAAACAGTGGCCACACGTATCATTACCACACCATGTCGTCAGAGCTCATACGTAATTTAAATTACGAAGTTTTGAGAGCTTGACCTATTTCAGTATCCACACCATATACTTGTGGCCTAAATGATAGACAAAATAATGAAAACTCATTTAAACTGAGAATAGACTATATAGACAACCTGTAGCGGAGAGAGAGCCTCAGGGGACCTCGTACCTGAAATTTGAGTCGAGCTCAAGGTGAGAATCATCTTTTTCGGGGAAGTATTTCGCCGTAATGAGTATTGTCATGCATGGGCGTTTCGGTTTACGACGCATATAAAGCCCCCTGCGCATAAGCGCACATCCTGGAAGGTTTGTCTGCAAGAAAAGCGTTACGCATGCATGGAACCCCCGTTATGAGATGCACCATGGACGAGGACTAGGAAAAGACCACCGGGATGAGAAAGAGGCAGGGGCAAAATCGCCGAGTATATTAAGACCCCTGGGTTCGCCCTTGGATTTCCAATTCTCCAGCCAAATACAAATCACGACTCCGCTAGATAATGCTTAATCTTGCGTACTACGCTGTTGCACTCTTCGCAGTGTATGCACTGGCTGCTCCTCACAATAAGCCGCCCCAGTCCAATAAGGACACTGCTACACCTGGTAGCGTCACTGGAAACTGTCAACCTAGCCGTGTGTTGGGTTCCGGTTTCAACGTTGTCTTCTATGACTACCCATTCTACAAAGATGACGGGTGGCAACCTGGTTGGTTCGAAGGTGGATACAAGAACAGCGCTATTACTGCTACTAAGAAGGGTGTTCAAGATATCTACTTTTCCAACCAAACTGTGCCATGGGGTGTTATCAGAGGTACCGTTTACGATACCGAGGTGAACATTTCCAACTTCGCTATGGAATTGAGTGGTTTCTTCAAGGCTGACAGCACTGGTACTTACACTTTCACATTGAAGGCTGACAATGGTGCTTCTCTTCAACTTGGTGCCGGTCAATCTTGTTGTGACGACGCTGGTGGATCTGTCGGCGGTGGTTTCAACATCTTCACCTTGGGCCCTCGTGGTGGTGGTGGTGATGTTGACGCTAACACCAACAGATACACTGCCTCTTTCGACCTTCAAGAGGGTAGATACTACCCAGTCAAGCTTGTGTACTTCAACTGGGCCACCAACGCAGGTCTAGACCTTTCTTACGTTGACCCTAAGGGTAACACCGTTAAGAACTTCGCCAACAAGATCTCTCAGCTTCAATTCGACAATAGTGTCTGTATTACCTCTGTCACCGAGTACTGGACTAACAAGTACACTTCCACTACCACTAGAACTGGCAAGAGCACAAACACTGTTGTTGTTGAGCTTCCTCATTTGACTACCACTACCACTACCACTTGGGGCAACTCTTTCACCTCTTCTGTGACCAAGACTGGTTCCATCACTGACACCATTGTCGTCGAGGTTCCTTCTGCTACCGTTACTACTACCACTTACTGGAATAAGCCAATGACCTCTCTGACCACTGTCACTACTGGTAAGGATGGTACCAACACTGTCATTGTCCAGGTCCCTAAGACCACTGTCACCAAGACCTCTACTTGGACCAACAATTTCTCTTCCACTTCTACCGCTGTTGGATCCGTCACTGACACTGTTATTGTTGATGTTCCATCTCCAACCAAGACTGTCACTTCTTACTGGACTCAAACTACTACTGGTGCAACTACGATCACCACTGGTACTGACGGTACTAACACTGTTGTGATCCAGGTTCCAAAGACTACTACTACCAAGACTTCTACTTGGTCTAACGGTTTCACCAAGACCACCACCATGACTGGTTCTGCTACTGACACTGTTGAGATCGATGTCCCAACCCCAACTAAGACTATCACCTCTTACTGGGAGAAGCCAACCACCGCCACTACCACTGTCACCACTGGTACTGACGGTACTAACACTGTTGTGATCCAGGTTCCAAAGACTACTACTACCAAGACTTCTACTTGGTCTAACGGTTTCACCAAGACCACCACCATGACTGGTTCTGCTACTGACACTGTTGAGATCGATGTCCCAACCCCAACTAAGACTATCACCTCTTACTGGGAGAAGCCAACCACCGCCACTACCACTGTCACCACTGGTACTGACGGTACTAACACTGTTGTGATCCAGGTTCCAAAGACTACTACTACCAAGACTTCTACTTGGTCTAACGGTTTCACCAAGACCACCACCATGACTGGTTCTGCTACTGACACTGTTGAGATCGATGTCCCAACCCCAACTAAGACTATCACCTCTTACTGGGAGAAGCCAACCACCGCCACTACCACTGTCACCACTGGTACTGACGGTACTAACACTGTTGTGATCCAAGTTCCTAAGACTTCTTCTTCCAAGATAGCTTCGTCTTCTAAGCCAGTTGCTTCTTCTTCTAAGCCAGTTGCATCTTCTTCCAAGCCAGTTGCTTCTTCGTCCAAGCCAGTTGCTTCTTCTTCCAAGCCAGTCGCTTCTTCGTCTAAGCCAGCTT